>JAQIXW010002174.1:0-16376 GCA_034700685.1 Willowsia buskii | reverse complement strand
TGTGAATTGAATGTGGTAATTTTGACATGGAATAAAATTAGTGTGAAAATAGACAAAATGCAATGGAGAGGATTCCAGAGGGTTAATTTAAGCATATTTAAGTAGATATTTTAATTGATTTTGTTACATCTCTGACATTTCTTAAATATTTTGTTCACCTAAATAAGTCCACATGTTCCATATCTAAATGCAAAATTGACAATTAAATCTGTCAACTTGTACCAACTATCGTTTGAAAAATACAAGTGAGGAGTTTGAGCTAATTGAAAAACATTTCGGTAAGAAGTAGCATTTTGAAGTTATAATATTCCGGTTAATTAATTATTTGCGGAGGTATTTTTCTTCACTATTCTTGTCTTGTGATATATAATTTCTCTGATTTTTTAATAAACCAGGAGGGTATTGCATTGGAGCTGGCTAGATTAGAGTTTAGAAGATATTTTATTCGTGTCGTAAAATCGTATGATAAATAGTTTTGCTTGATCAGTAATACAACTAATTGTAAAAACGTTATTTTAGACTAATAAAATATTGATATTTCGTGTAAACTGATAATTTTAGATGTTTTAAAAAATAATTTATTTTTCCGTATTGTAAACTTTTAAAAAGTTAACATTATTCATAAACTGGATCGACGGGAAAAATAGGAATAAGAAAATGAAGAAAGGAAAAGAAAGAAAACAAATAGTCTGCTCATCATCATTAAGTTAAAGGTTTAGAGGTACACAGAGAAAATGTCTTTAGAATAATGGATATCGTAAATGAAAAAGTAATAAGTAGTTACTTACGATTGTTAGTAAACCAAATACGAAATCAATAAGATTATACATAACATGCCATTTGAGAGCAATTGAAATACAGAATTGTCTAAGATACACAGGTAATACACATTAAAGGCTGTGCTGTTGTTGGATATTATTCTGACACTAGAATAACTGATACGATAAGCTTTACATATTAAGAGGTGAAAGTAAATATTGGTAACGAACGGAGAACTAATGTCAGCTTACATACATACAAATAAATTAACTCGAGTTGTTGCCGATTAACCTAAAATCGAAACTATACAATTGTTTAAAACCTTTAATAACACTGACAATTATGCTAAGGAAATCAGCATCTGACAATTTTCCTAAGTGTATATGTAATCTCTGATGGAACTGTAATGTGTAAAGGAATTAATTTTTTGATTTCAAAAAGCCAACTCGTAATAAAAACATCTAAACGGAAAATAACTTATGTTGCTTAAAATACTAAGTTACAAAGAGTTTAATAAAGTTCTAGCAAGTAACATACATCAAACATCTTAACTTATCATGTGTATGTAAATAATAAGTGTATCTAAATACAAATACAGAAATCCGTGTAATTATATTAAGTACGTGTAAAAATACAATTTTAAAGTATTTCTTAGATTTAAAAGAATCTTTGTAAGAAAACAAGGTAAAGAAATGGATTACTCCACATCGTAGAAGTGAATTGATCATAATCAAGGAAAGTAAATGACAAAATGAATTGAATAAAAGTTTTGAGCAGTAAAATCAAAAAATCTGAACCACCACAAAAATCATAATATCCTTATTATGTAGGATTTCGTTTTCTATTTGGAATGCTAAAAAATAAAATCAAATAAATTCCATTGATACTACCATCTGATCCAATAAAATAGCGGTAAGTTATATCCTCAATAAATATTATAATATGAGGATTATTTACAAAAAATAGTGTGTTGTTTACCCTACTATACCAACTGTGTTAACTAACCAATATGAAATGGAAATGTACAATCAAATCTATTTATTATATTGAATTCTCAATTTCCCCGAATCAACTTTTGCTGCGATTCCAACTCCAGAAAGTAGGAAACAGTTTCCAATTAACCTAGAAAGAAAGTTAATAAATATTCAAATAAAACCTAATATTTTGACATTTTCCTAAAATCTGACTAACTTTAAATAAATGCTAAACCAAACCTGCAAGAACTTATCGGAAAACACTCGCTTAGGGTTCAACCTTCTAGGAACGCCTGAATGGCTTGCATGAAACGTATTTAAATCTGAAAATTGGACGAACAATTAAAAATCAAGTATACTTATAAAACATAATTAAAAAATATCTCTTTCTTTTGTAAGCTAACTTTTCAAAGCAGCTAAGTTTGCCCGTGGTACTGTGATTGGTCTGAAGTTAACGTCACGTTTCATCCTCTCTATATCTTCAGCATCTAAACCGGAAATGCCAGTTAAATCTACCTTGCTAATTCCTAAGCGTAGTGACCTTACAGAATTCCAATCCTCACAAACAACACTGAGCATCTGGTTGTTGCAATGACGTAGATTTAACTTTTCCACATTTGGAAGCCTCTTTTGAAGATGGCGAAAGTCATCCAGTTCAAATTCTACACATCTCATGATCAATTCTGTGCAACTGTTAGAAACCCAATGATCTTCTTCGTTTTCCCCATATTTAAACAGAGGTTCAACAAATGATAAGTCGAGTATTTTCAGGTTGGGCATAGAGCGAAAAAAACTTGTCGTGTGGAGAAATGAACCAAATAATTTAAACTTAGTAAGCTTTTCAAATAGAATGTTTTGCCATGGTGTGATAAATGATTTAGTGATTCTCAGCATTAACTCAGTAAGGTTGGGTGATTGAATTGTTAAAATCTTTTGAAAATAAGTTTCATGTGCAGTCAACCCCCCAAGTTCTAAGGCATCTAGTGAAAAGTTTTCACGAATAAGTAGTTCCATAATTTCTTCTGGATTTGTGAAGCCGTGAAAATGTATTTCAAGTTTTTTGAGTTCCCAGCATTTCGCATTGTGCCGTCGAGCTATAGCCAACGAGCGGAAAAGCGGGTCGCCATCGCCAATTGGGTGACATTTTGAGGCATTCAGAATATAAATTGTATTTGAAGTAAATTAGACGGACAATTAAGACAAATCTAGCATGCATCCCTACACGCGTCACTCACCTCAAGTGAAGGAAAATGACTGAAAATTTCCATAAATGTTATAGCTTGCAATTTATCCTTAAGGCGGAAGTCCTTGAGATTCTTATTTTCTGGAAATTGAGGTGGCACCCATTCCAAAGGTTCTTGATATAGGTCCCCATCAACGTGGATATCACCCAAATCTAGTTCCTCCAGCTTTGGACAAGACTGAAAAATTGCGTGGCGGAAGGCGTCAGCAGATGGAAATCTGAGCTGATCCAAATGTAGAGATTTGATTGTTCCGCAAAATTTCCAAAAGTTTTCATCATATGATGATGGACCAGTCAGAGTGTAGCGGCTTACATAAGGTGATTTGGAGAAGATTCTTTTCGAAGCTTCTGCAACTTGTAGAAATTGTGACATAGCAGATGCATTTTTTACACAGTCAATTTCAACATGTGCACGTGATCGCATAGCTTTTGCGCTGCCCTCAAACCAAACTCTGCAAACAAGGCGACAAGACAATAGATCTTGAAAATGTAGATATGGGAAAACCTGCTCCAAAATCTGAAAGTAATTTTTTTAAGAAAAATTGTTAGATTATCTATATTATAAATTTATTCACTGAAGTCATCTTCCCAACAAAAATATAACTTAATTGATATCAAGTTACGTCAACATTTAGGAGAGGTTGTTCCAGAGGATGGACAATCCGATTTTCTTCCATTTTGTCGAAAATATTGCGATAGAGTATTTTTTGTTAAATAATTAGATATTAGCTTGCACAATAGGAGAATGTAAACAAACAAGTGTTTCTTATTAAAACTTGTGTTATTGTTGTTTTCACAGCAGCAACAATACTGTAAATGTATAATGCATACACTTGACTGCAGCTGTGCTAAGGAAATCTGGAGTCAGCATAAACATAACATATTATGGTGAACTATTATTTGGGAAGCAATACATTCACAAAGGGTTGGTTCGTTCATTTATGTAGCTTTCCGACTTGTCAACTGACTTGTTCTAAGCAACCTCTGTTTTTCACATTGTGAGACATGTGTGATCTGAGAAAGGGGTAAAGGATTTTTGAGCATTCCAAAATCATTACCTTTTGAAGATGCCCTCATCGTAAATTCAAAAATTGATGAAAAGGCTGCATTACAGGGAAATGCCTATGCTCATTATATTTACGGAATTTGCTGGTTATAATTTGTACAAAAACATGACATACACAAACATACATAAACGTCACTGCATGCTTTGCTTTGGGTGAAGGCAAAAGCTACAAGTGTTTCTGAATGTTTGCATATGAGCAGATATCAGATGAAAGTGTAAAATTTGAAACCACAATGCGTAATATGTCTGCTTGTGAAAATTTCTTTAAAAACATTTATGACATTTCAAAAATGCTTTGTTAGGTGTTCACATATTTCATATCTAAATACAAAATTGACAATTAAAAAATACGTCAACTTGTACCAAATAAATATGGTTTGAAAGATATAACAGGAGTTTGAGCAATATGAAGATCTTTTCAGTAAGAAGTAGCATTATTTTATGTTTTATTATTCCGGTTGTTTTAGTATTTGCGGAGATATTTTCATTCACTATTTTTGCCCTGTGATATAACTTCTCTTCGATTTTTTATTAAATGACGAGAGTTAAGCTACAGGGAGTTGAAGCAATCTCTAGCAATACTCTTATCTTAATTAGTCATAAGTGTAAGTGTGTGTAATAAAAAATTTAAATCTATGTTATATGTGTGTAAATAAACTATTTATTTTTCGTAACTAAAATTTCAAAAAGATAGGAAAAGTATATTAATTCCAGTTTATCGCATGCATACATATTTACACAGAACGTAACACAAATTTGTGTATGTAATTACAAGTGGAAATGTTATTTCTTGAAGTGATTCAAAAAATTATAATATTTGTAATAAAACTAAAATTAATTGAACACATCCAAGATAAAAATATAACAACAAAATAACATGAGTAAATAATCTGAGCAGTCAAATGAAATACTTTGAGATCATACAATTATACTAGCAACTTTAGTAAAATGCTGACATAGATTACGACTACCCCTATTTATAAATACTTTTTCAGTCATAAAGACCAATTAACCTACACAACATAAAATCACATTAACATTCTAAATCCTAATGTTCATATTTTCACTTCATTTAACTTTACTTAAGCAAATGTAGTTACTAATATGAAGAAAAACAAAAATCTCTCTTGTGGTAACTCATTTTTCAGAAGGAATAGAAGGGCCATCCCCGTTTCCGCCGTCCAATTATTCTTTTCCATTCTTCTTCTTCACATTGTCCACATCCATGTACGTAATGCAGGTTACATCTACATTTGCCAAGATTTAAATTTATTAATGCCACACGATTTCGAAATTCTCAATTAACAATAATAATTATTTAAAACGCGTGGCACTTCGTGGCTATACCTTGATAAAGGTGTGAGTTTCCCCGCATATGGTATCCTCTTTCGAAGACGGCGCAACTCGTCAATATTAAAAATATTAAAGTGCATATCCAATCTTGTGCAGCTGTTAATGGCCCAATTATCCTCGTCCATTTCATCCTGACGAAATGCAGGTTCCACTGCTGATAGCCTAAGCCTTTTCAAGTTGGGCATCAAACGCAAAAATCGTGTGGAGTAAAGAAGTGCTCGGGATAATGTAAATTCGCTAAGATTTACAAATAATTTGTTAGGAAGTCTGAGAATGTCGTGTTCTTTTGGTGTGTTAACTGATTTGCTCAGCGTCAACCTTTTCAAATTTGTACTTTGAGTACTCAAAATAGTTTGAATTAAAGCAGGGTCAGATATCTCCAAAAGCTCTAAAAAATCTAGTGAAAATTTTGATTGGACAATTAGCTCTGCAGTTTCCCGCGTATTTCCTACAGTTGAAAAATTTATTCTAAGGATCTTCAGGTCCCAGCAATTTGGATTGTGCTGTCGACAAAGAGCCAACGAGCAGAAAATCGAATCGCAGGTTCCGTGAGTTTGGGACACATTCAGGCGCTTAAAATAAAATTAAAACAGAGTCTCCTTTAACTCGTTTGACGATTTATGATTTTATGAAAATTAATTTTTCCACTGATTTACTTTCTCACCTGTAGAGATGGAAACTGGCTGAAGATCTCCATCCATGATACACTCATACCGCCATTAAGCATCAGAGTTAAATGCGTGAGATTTGTATTTTGTGGAAATTCAGGTGGCACCCATTCCAAAGGTTCTTGAGCAAGGTCCCCATCCACATTTACATTGATCAGATGCAGTTCCTCCAACATGGGACAAGACTGGAAAATTGCGTGGCGGAAGGCGTCAGCAGATGGAAATCTGACGCGGTCCAAATATAGAAATTTGATTCTTCCGCAAAATTTCCAAAAGTTTCTATTGTATGTGTGTAGATGAGTGATAGTGTAACGGCCAATATCAGGTGCTTTGGAGAAGATTCCTTCCGTAGCTTCTGCAACTGCTAGAAATTCTGACATAGCAGATGTATTCCAAAAGCAGTTAAATTTAACGTGTGTACATGATCGCATAGCTTTTCCACTGGTTTCTAGCCAAAATTTGCAAACAAAACGAGACTTGCATAAATCTTTCGACGAAAGATTCTTAAAAACGTGTTCCAAAATCTGAAGTAAAAAATATTCACAAAATTGTAGCACATATTTAGATTCATTAGCAATATAAATAGAATGCAGATTCTTCTCAACTCAAATTTCAAAGAAATGCATTCCAAATTTTTTATTACTTACGTCAGCATTTTGAAGAGGATCTTTCAGAGGACGGACAATGCGATTTTCGTCCATTTAGTATAAATGTTTACGGTCACCGTAAATAAAATTTGATCAAAAAAGTTAGCTCACATAGTTTAAAATGTAAAGAAGAAAGTGATGTTCTTCCGTCCAATCCTATTGCTTTTCTTAGCAAGTGGAAGCTCACACAAACACAACAAATGTGAACACACGGTTTCAGTTTTTGCCAGAGAAAAGCTATATGTCCTATACTCAAAAGAACCCTAAAGAATTAGAATATGATAGAACCACATGCATTGCAGTACACCGGTATGTTGACATGAACAAAGCCTGAAAATCGCCGGCTTCTAATATCTGATCTCTGCCTGGTAAAAGTGTGAAAGGGTTTCTCTCAAGTAAATGCATGCAAAGGTGTTATTAGGGGGATGATAATTCGAGAGAAGTATAATATGTATGTTTTATGGGATCTTGTAGTTCTATTTTGTATGAATTCATAGCATTGCTGCTTTAGAGGAACAGAAAGTATCGAAATATATGGGATTTGTGCAACTTTTAATAACTGCTTGACAAGTTAAATATCTGCGATTTAACGAGAGGAAGAGGACATGATTGTTTCATGGGTGCATTATTATTTGTAACTGATAGTTAAGTAGTTTTTTCTTCTTCCCTATCAAACCAAATACTAAAAAACGTAGATAAAGATTTTGTGAAGGAATAGGAGAGATCTTACTGGTAGAAAAAGATGATATATTGTTTAAGTTTGACTTTCAACTGCAATATTCATATTTATTATTACAATTTGTAGAAATGACAAGAAAATAACGAGTAAAAACGTTTTTGGGATGAAATGTCCCTCTGTTAATGGGCATTTTACCGTGGCTAATTTCCTCCTAAAAATCTTATGAAGAAAAACGAGACGAAGAGGTATTTAAAAAATAAGTGTGTAGATTTTGTATGCTTTACAGACAATTTGTCAATAGGCTTTACAAATATGTCAACCTGCTATACGTGCGAATGTAAATGTAATCCCCAGAGGACAGGGGATCACTTTAAAAATCCATTTCTGTAGAAACAAGCAGAAAAGTGAGAAGAATTGATGATTGTAGTAAAAATGAGCGACAATTTCGACTCGTGATTTTGGTGCTTAAGCTTCAAAAGGTCCTATAATTATATTTGAATGTTACCTGTTTACTTTAACATAATCATTAGTCATTTCTGATTGCATGTTCTTTTGATGGACTCTGCAGTGAAACTGGTGGGATTAAAGAATGATTTATATAAGTAATGAACTTACTATTAGCTCAATTGAGATCTAATTATTTATCTTACAAAAAAATCAATAAAAATTGAATGGAAATAACGATGTCATTTATGACTAATGTACATAAGCCAGTCTTAAACATAAATTGCTGTTTTAAAATGCAAATACTAAAGAAGAAGTGGAATATTGCAAGGTGTTTGTAAGATTCGAAAAATGAAGAAAGAATGTAGGAAAGTCAATTATTTTATTTTATAGTGAATAAATTGAACATTTTAAAAAACTTTTTTTTTACAAAAATACACATAGGTAGTCATAGTGCGTTAAGTGTGCTAAAACACATTTCTTGGATTGTCAATGCCAATCACCTAAAATAAGTTTTTCTGGTACGTATGATACTGGAGTCAATTAACAAAAATATTTCCATAGATCTTTTACCGAATACCTACTGTAGCCTCTTAGTCAACTAATGAAACAAACACAGTAGTCAGGTCGCTTTCTTCTTTTGCAAATTCATAAAATCAATCGGATTGGCGTCGCCACATCCCGCAATGCTCAGATATATTCCAATTAACCTACAAAACATAAAGTCACATTTACAAACTAAAAATCAATATCCACATAATAAATGCATCCAAATATTTAATGAATGATTTACCCAACCTGTAAGAATCTTTCCACAAACAATCGGCTGGGTTTCCACAAGCTTTTATTTGTTTCGCTAGATATAGAGAATGACTTCAAATCTAGAAATTTAAAAAGAACATGTTAAATGTACAGAAAATATACTTCAAATCAGCAAAAATTCTCTTGTGATTACTAACTTTTGAGAGAAGACAGGTTTGCCCGTCGAACCGTGATTGGCCTGCAATTAACGTCCTCGTTCATCCTTTTGATATCTTCTGCATCCAAACCGGAAATTCCAGTGAGATCCACATCGCCACCATGCAAATCAAGTGATGTTATGGAAATCCAATATTCGCAAACGACATTGAACATCTCCTTCTCGCAAAACCATAGATCTGCTTTTACCACATTTGGCAGCCTCTTTTGAAGAAAGCGCAAGTCTTCAGCCTCAAAATACTGTAAGTCAAGGTTTACTTCTGTGCAACTGTGAATAGCCCAATCATCCACTTCCTCCTCTGCTTCCTCATATAGAAAATCAGGTTCAACTTGTGATAGCTTAAGTCTCCTCAAGCTGGGCATAGAACGCAAAAATTTGGTGGATTGGAGCGCTGATTAATTGAGTGAAAGATCAGTAAGCTTGTCAAAAAGTGCGTTGTTAGGTAGCGGTAGCGGGAAAATGTTTTCCTGTGTTGTGATTGTGTTTGCCAGCGTCAATGTTCTCAGGTTGGCAGTCTGACTTCTCAAAATCATTTGAATTGAATCAGGATCCTTGTTTGATAAGCACCATATCTTTAAAGAATCCAGCGAAAAGTTTGACTGCACAAGTAGTTCCGCAATTTCCCGGGTGTTTTGCACTGGTCTAAAATTTATTCGTAGTTTCTTAAGGTCCCAGCACTGGGCATTGTGCTGTCGAGCAAGTGCCAGCGAGCGGAAAAGTGCGTCGTCATTTGAGTAAATATTCGATGCATCCAGATCCTAATAAAAATTAGTGGGTAAAATGAAGTCGAATGTCTGACTGACTGACTAAATGATTTTAATTCATTTTTCTCACACCCGATCTTACCTGTAGAGATGGAAAGTGGCTGATAATCTCCATCCAAGATATTTTCAACCTCCTGCTCAACTCCAGATTTAATTGCTTGAGATTTTCGTTTGGTTGAAATCGAGGTGGCACCCATTCCAAAGGTTCTTGAGCAAGGTCCCCATCCACATCACCGCTTTCCAAGAACAGTTCCTGCAACTTGGAACAAGACTGAAAAATGGCATGCCGGAAGGCGTCAGCAGATGGAAATCTGACGTTTACCAAACGTAGAGATTTGATCCTTCCACAAAGTGTCCAAAAATTTTCATCATATGTCTGTAGACATATGAGAGTATAGCGGTGTACATCAGGAACTCTGGAGAAGATTCTTTTTGTGGCGTCTGCAACATTTAGAAATTGTGACATGGCGGATATATTTTTAACACAGTCAATTGTCACATTTGCACATGATCGCATAGCTTTTGCACTGGCTTCTAGCCAAACTCTGCAAACTTGTCGAGATGACAACAGATCTGGCAACGAAAGATTCTTCATAACTTGCTCCGTAATCTAAAGGATTTTTAAAACAAAAATATAGCAGACATTTAGATTTACTTACAATACTAGTAGACGTAACACATTCTCAAAAAAATAAAGAAATCGACTTCAAGTTTATTAGCTTACGTCAGCATTTTGGAGAGGATGTTCCAGAGGACGAAAAACCTGATTTTCGTCCATTTGACAAAAATATTTACGAAAAACAGCTTTTGTTAAAAACGTTACAGTTTACAAGAAAAGAATGTCAACAAACACCTGTTTCTGTATCTAATCTTGCTGTCTTTTTGTCCAATTGAGCAAAGATTTGCAAGCGAATGATTGAAAATACTTGTTAAAAAGCTAGCTCAACAATATAAAATGCGAACGTAAAAACAAGTGTTTCTCTATCTCATTCTATTTTCTTTTGTTTGTTTTCGTGACAAGTGCAACAAATACGATAACAAATGTGAGCACATGACTTCAGCCCTGTCAGAAAAAACCTGAAGTCAGCATAACACATCATACATGTATATAGTGAAAAGAATCCTAAAGGAATTATGATTTGGATGAGCTGTACGCATTGCAATACATTCACATGTAAGAAGGGTTCGTTGGTTTGGTACGCTGACAGGAAGAAAGAGTCTGGCAAGCAGCCCTTTTTACATTATGATTATGAGATCGTCCAGGAATTTTTATGCAACAACAACCCCAGAGGGAAGCGGAATAACGGGATGCATTCAGTAATTCATTTCAGTAGAGAAAAGTAAAAAGCGTTCGTATTGATAGGTGTAGAGATAATTTACACAGGTATTTAATTATGGTGCCTAAATTTTTTAAATATATTTTGGACATGCTATGAACAAAGACGTGGTAGATATTTTTTTCTATGAAATGAGCAGGGAAAGGGAGAACGACTTGAGATCAAGGTCACCTGAAAAAATATTGATTTCGCGTTTAAATTTTACTATTATTCACGATGTGTATTTTGATTTTACTTTGTAAAGACAACCAATCCACTTGTACTTAAGATGTGTTTTATTTTGTTCGGTCAACTTATTTATTTAGAGTATTAGCAATAACAAATATAACAAAATATTTTAAATTTATTATTTGTTATGTCTGAAGTAAGCGCTGCAGGGATTAAATAATGTTCAATAAGTGAGCTCAATTTACATCGAAAAATGTAACGTCATATTAAACTAATTGGAAGGAGAAAAGTTTTTTAAAAATAATGTAAATATGCAAAGTAGTCTTAGACAAACATTGTGATTATAATACACTACAAAGGACTAAAGGACAAATAGGATATTTCATATTGTAAAGTATTTCCAACAATAGAAAATTAATAAAAGGACCTAGGCAAATTAGTCATTTCATTTTGTAGTTTAGTGAAATGAATTGAACATGTTAAAAAAGATAAAATCCACGTATTCCGATAAACAAAATAAAAAGTTGATATTATAAACCAATTGACAAGATAAGTTAGTAGGACTGCAAACATTTTGTATTAAGATATTTTTTTTAGGAAGAACAAAGTTTGTTAAGTTTCTTGTATTATCAATCATCAATAACCTAAAGCAAGTTTTTTTTGTGCATGAGTACACATTTAACAAAATTGCTCAGATCGTTTACCAAATACTTACTTAGTCAATTAAACAGAACGGAAAGTCAGTTCATCTTCTTCTTTTGATGATTTATCTCTCCTAACCCAAATAGATTATCAATCTCATAATTTCCATAACCATTTGTACTCAGATAAACTCCAGTTAACCTACAAAAACATAAATTCACAAACTAAAACTTAATACTTAATATCTATATTATTATTGCATGTAACTTCTAATCAATGATGCCCCAAACCTGTAAGGATCTTTCATTAAACAATCGCTTGGGAGTCCACATGTCTACCTCCTCTGCGTAGCTATAAATAGAGAACGATTTTAAATCTGGAAATTGAAAGATACAAGTTAAATGTAAAGCCAAAATGTACTTCAAATAAGTAAAAAAAACTCTTCTGATAACTTACTTCTCAAAGAAGATAGGTTTGCTCGTCGAACCGTGATTGGCCTCCAGTTAATGTCATCATTCATCCTCCTTATATCCTCTGCATCCAAACCGGAAATGCCAGCGTCGTCTACAAATCCACCAGTCAAATGAAGTGATATTATGCGAATCCAAAATTCGCTAACGATTCTGAACATCTCATTGTTGCAATTCCATAGCTCTAGTTTTTCCACATTTGGTAGCCTCTTTTGAAGACAGCTCAAGTGGCCAATTTGAAAATGTTTCAAGTCGAGCTCCAATTCTGTGCAACTGTCAAGACTCCAGTTATCTTCGGGTGCATCAATTCCAAATTCAGGTCTAACTTTTGATAGCACAAGTTTTCTCAGGTTGGGCATACACCGCAAAAAGGATGTGGAGCGGAAAAACGACAAAGTTATTGAAAGGTGAGTAAGCTTTTCGAATAATATGTTGTTAGTTAGCAGGGAAATGTTTTCATCTGTTGAGATTTCAGCCAGCTTCAACGTTCTCAGGTTGGCAGTCTGATTTCTCAAAATCGTTTGAACTAAATGAGGATCCGGCTCAGGGAACAGCCGTAACATTAAAGAATCCAAAGAAACGTTTGCCTGTACAAAAAGCTTTTCAAATTCCCGGGGACATTTTGCTGCTAGAAAATTTATTCCAAGTTCCTTCAGATCCAAGCACTGGGCATTGTGCAGTCGAGAAAGAGCCAGCGAGTGGAAAAGTGCATCTACATTTTGGTAAACCTCTGATGCGTCCAGAATCTATTAGAATAAACTATTAGAAGTGGAATGTCTCTTATGTCAAATAAGATGATTCCAATACATTTTCACCACCTTACTCACCTGTAGGGATGGAAAGTGACTGAAAATTTCGATCCATGATATACGCAAGTTATCATAAGATCTGAGTTTTAAATGCTTGAGATTTTCATTTTTAGGAAATTGAGGAGGCACCCATTCCAAAGGTTCTTGAGCTGGGTTTCCATCCACAGTCACTAACAACAAATCCAGTTCCTCCAACTTGGGACAAGACTGGAAAATGGCGTGGCGAAAAGCGTCAGCAGATGGAAATCTGATGCTTTTCAAATTTAGGGATTTGATTCTTCCACAAAATGTCCAAAATCTTTCATTATATGTTTGCAAGCCAATGAGAGAATAGCGGTGCACATCAGGAGCTCTGGAGAAGATTTTATTTGAAGCTTCTGCAACATCTAGGAATTCTGACATAGCAGAGACATTGATTTTACAGTCAATTTGTACATGTGCACATGATCGCATAGCTTCTCCACTGCCTTCCAGCCAAACTCTGCAAACTTGTCGAGATGACAACAGATCTTCCAACGAAAGATTCTTGAAAACCTGCTCCAAAATCTAAGGAGACACAAATATTTACGAAAATATGGCATGCATTTAGATACATTTACAATATAAATAGAAAGAGCATCTTTCTCAACAAAAAAATAAAGAAATCGATTACAAGTTTAATTTCTTACATCAACATTTTGGAGAGGATGTTCCAGACGACGAACGGTGCGATTTTCGTCCATTTAGTCAAAATGTTTTAATTCATTAAATATCAATATTTGTCAAAAAAGTTAACTCATAACAATATAATAAGAGAATGTAAAAACAAGTATTTCTCTATCACATTCTATTTTCTTTCGTTTGTGATCGCATCAAGTGCAACAAAATACAATAACAAATGTAAACATATGACTTCCAGAGAAAAACTGAATTCAGCATAAAACATGAAACATGTATGTATAGGGAAAAAATTCTAAAGAGTAATGAATTGGGTGAGTGGTGAGCATTGCAATACATTCACACGTAAAATGGATTGGCTTGATACGCTGACAAGAAGTAAGTCTGGTAAGCATTCCCTTCCACATTATGAGATATGCGATCTGGTAAAAGTGTAAAGCTATTTAGATTAGAAATCACCTCAGAGCATCATAGCCTGTAAAGATCAGAAATTCCTGCATCCAGAAATCCGAAAAGATGCAAAGAATATATGGCAAATTCAAGAGAAGCAAAAATGCTCCAATCAGCACTAACTGTGATAATTGCGTATGCGATATGTTATGAATATTATTACAAGTAGTGGAAATGTTATTACTTGAAGTGATTCAAAAAAATATAATATTTTGCAATAAAACTAAAATGAATTGAACACCTCCAAGTTAAAAAATATAACAACAAAATAACATGAGTAAATAATCTGAGCAGTCAAATGAAATACTTTGAGATCATACAATTATACTAACAACTTTAGTAAAATATTGACATGGATTAAGACTACCGCTTTCTATGAATACTTTTTTAGTCATAAAGTCATAAGGAACAATTAACCTACATAACATAAAATCCCATAAGCATACTAAATCCTAATGCTCATATTATCCATTCATTTAACTTTACTTAAGCAAATGTATTTAATAAAATGAAGAAAAACAAAAATCTCTCTTGTGATAATTCACTTTTCAGAAGGAATAGGGCCATTCCCGTTTCTGCCGTCCAATCATTCTTTTCCATTTTTCTTCTTCACATACTCCACATCCAGACTTTAAATGCAAGTGACATCTACATTTGCCAAGGTTTAAATTTATTAATATCACACTATTTCAAAATTCTTAATTAATAATAATAATAATTAATGATATGTGTGGCACTTCGGGAATATACCTTGGAAGTAGTGTGAGATGACCCGCATATGGTATCCTCTTTCGAAGACGGCGCAACTCGTCAGTATTAAAATAATTAAGGTGAAAATCCAATTTTGTGCAGCTATTAATCGCCCAAGGATCATCATCCGTTTCATCATGGCTAAATGCAGGTTCAACTCCATTTAACTTAAGTCTCTTCAGGTTGGGCATCAAACGCAAAAATCGTGTGGAGTAGAGAAGTGCTCGGGATAATGTAAATTCGCTAAGATTTACAAATATTTTGTTAGGTAGTCGGAGAATGTCTTGTTCTCCTGGTGTGGTGACTGATTTACTCAGCGACAATTCCTTCAAATTGGAAGTTTGACTACTCAAAAGTATTTTAATCAAATCAGGATCAGTTATCTCCAGAAGCTCTAAGGAATCCAGTGAAAATTTTGATTGGACAATTAGCTCTGTACTTTCTCGCGTATTTCCTAAAGTTGAAAAGTTTATTCTAAGAGTCTTCAGGTCCCAGCAATTTGGATTGTGCTGTCGACAAAGAGCCAAGGAGCGGAATACCGGATCGCAGGTTCCGTGAGATTGGAATACATTCAGGTGCTAAAAATAAATTAAAACAGAGTCTCCTTTAACTCGTTAGACGACTTATGATTTTATGAAAATTAATTTTTCCACATTTTCTCACCTGTACAGATGGAAACTGGCTGAAAATCTCCATCCATGATACACTCATTCCAGCATTTAGCATTAGAGTTAAATGCTTAAGATTTGCATTTTGTGGAAATTGAGGTGGCACCCATTCCAAAGGTTCTTGAGCAAGGTCCCCATTCACATTGACATTGATCAGATGCAGTTCCTCCCACATGGGACAAGACTGGAAAATTGCGTGGCGAAAGGCAGCAGAGGATGGAAATCTGACGCGGTCCAAATATAGAAATTTGATTCTTCCACAAAATTTCCAAAAATTCTCATCATATGACGGTGGACCAATTAGAGTGTAGCGGCCAACATCAGGATCTTTGGAGAAGATTTGTTTCGTAGCTTCTGCAACTTCCAGAAATTCTGACATAGCAGATGCTTTCCATCTACTGTCAATTTTAACGTGTGTACATGATCGCATAGCATTTGCACTGCTTTCTAGCCAAAATTTGCAAACAAGACGAGACTTGCATAAATCTTTCGACGAAAGATTCTTAAAAACGTGTTCCAAAATCTAAAGTGAAACAAATGTTTACACAATTATAGTATATAAATATTGAGATTCGTTTGTACTATTAATAGAAATTAGAAGCAGCACATTCTTTCCAACAAAATATTCAAAGAAATCCATTTCAAATTTTATTACTTACGTCAGCATTTAGAAGAGGATCTTCCAGAGGGCGGACAATGCGATTTCCGTCCATTTAGCACAAATGTTTCCTGTCACGGTAAATAAATTTTTGCCAAAAAAGTTAGCTCACATAGTTAAAAATGTAAACAAACAAGTGATGTTCTTCCGTCCAGTCCTGTTGCTTTTCTAATGTTTTCTTAGCATGTGCA
>JAQIXW010002173.1:0-16377 GCA_034700685.1 Willowsia buskii | reverse complement strand
GAGCTACGGTAGACCATGTGTTCGTTTTTCAACGTGCATCGAAAGACGCCAATCTTTCGTAATACGGTTGTACGAATCAAATTTTTGTGTATCAAAAATTGATGTGTTTGAAGATTCCAATGCCATTCGAAGCAACATGCTATGACTATGACCGCAGTTGACAGTATTTATAAGCATAATGCTCTTGGTTTTTGAATCTGTGCATGTTTCTGATCTATACAGATTTGATTCAGATCTCAAGACGAACAAAGTTACCCATGTGGATCCTAACCTATTGTTATTTGTCTTCATTTCGTTCCCAAGCTGTTTCATTGATGTAATTGTGTATATTTTGGGAATGGCATTTTTGTGCCCATCTACTACTCTAATTTTACCTTGACCCTTCTCACAATAGTAACAATAGATGCCAATGATTTGCAAATCGCCCGTGTTTGGTTTTACCCGAAAAAACCCAATGTCTACAGAAAACGGCAAAACTTTTACCTGATGCAGACGCTGGCCATTGTTGAATTCCGAGTACACCTCTCCGTTTTCACTGGGCGTGTAAACAAGCGTCAAAGCATACTCGGATGTGCTGTAGCCAGAATTCTCAATGGCGGATACTGTGCTTTCCAGTGAATCTGTTTGTAAGACAAATACTATGCAAAAGGTTGAGTGACGAAAATTAAATCGAAGATAGCCGAGTGATAAGGGTGAAATGTTGCTTTTGGAGTGAGTGAAAATCGGGTTCCAACTCCAGTTTTGTAGACCAGCATAAATCGTCCAAGTGCTTTCATCATTGAATGCGATCGCATATGTGGAGTTGTGGACATTTTCTTTAACGACGTTCACAAAACAGCCAGATAATTCCAATTGAAAATGGGCGACTGTATGCTTGAGGAGATTGCCAAGGATGATATATCCAACTATGATGCTTAGGGTGTTTTTTGTGCATTGCAACTAATCATAAATTTAAATAAATTGACATAAGAGTAAATATTAAAATTAAGATTATTAAACAATCCGAATTAGTATTTTAAGTCCTTAGAATTTTCAAAAAGAATTGGAAATATAGCACTGCTCGGACAAATGTACTTACCAACATTCTAGGGTTTTGTGCACACAATTCAACATTACTTGAGTTCAACCACACCTCAGGATAAGATTCCGGTTGTCCTCAATCTCGTATTAAATTTCCCCAAAAATTTTGTTTTAAAAACACAAAAGCATTTGCACCACAAATGTCAGTTTATCGTAAATTATTATTGGTTATACTGCACGAAGTTGAAAGAAACTTGAAATATGGGCATGTCTTCAAAAGAGTGGCGTTCGCACGTGTAACAAAATTATGTCGCAAGTTTTGCATGTTCGAAAACAATTATTTTTGCTTTTTCCATGACTCAGTAATGAGTTTATTTCTGTGGCCGAAGCGTAGAAGATAATTATCAGCTCTGAGAATATGAAAGATAATGAGATGCCCGCAAGCATGGCAAAACCCGCGGGTTTTAACAAAACATCAGGTGGGTACGGGTAATATAGGGTATTAATGGGCAAGGATTTTTATTGGGTTAAATGGGTTTTAACGATGTTTTACAAGGGGAAATTTTCACGCGTTTTCTATGGCTCCATTTAAATGCATCCATTTTTTTGTTTTTGTCCACTATGCCCGTTAAAACTCAACGTGGGCCCATTAAAACCCGGGTTTACCCACTATCCCCACCCAGACAGAAACCCAAGTGCCATGCCTGGATTAACGTGTGAATATATCCTGCTATGTACATTAGTCAGCTCGGGGTACCAGCACATCCTTAATATATATGTACATTCTGATAATGCTTTGAAATCCTTTACATGTTCAAAATTCTTCATGGCGGTTGGTTTTACTAAAATATATGAGTCGTATATGGGCTTGTTTTGTGAAGAAAGCATAACAGACGATCATGATAGATTGTGAATATACTTGTTATATACGGAAAATTAAAAACTTAAGTGTACACAGTAATGTGTAGTTGTCAATCTGGAAGACAAGTATATCTCCAAAGCGTACCCAACCAAACGTGATTAAAAACTAATAGCAGCGTTTTATATTCAAAGCCCCCGTAAGAGACTTTTCCGGTCACGTAATAAAGTTACAATCTTAGGATTGCCTAATCAAATGAAAGTAGAAGAAAAAAAATAGAATTTTGATAATCAATAAAGCGTTCAAAAATGATGGATGTAATTTTCTGCTTTTTGGAAAGCAATCTTTAGGGCCATGCAGGACCACTCGTAATATTAAACGGGCTTAAATGGTGTTGTGTCGTTGTTGTTTTTATCAAATATTTTTTTTTCTTTTCCTGTAAAATCACGTTTATTCTAATTTAAGTATTTTTTTCAAATACTGGACGACATATAAGATTAAGAATAGTTTTACCTCTGATTATGATAATAAAAATGCGACTAAAATGGCAATATTTTGTCTGAAAGCAACAAATATTTGCCAAATATCTATTTCTTGAATCGTTTATTTATCAATGATTCTACGCAGCTTGTATTTCCAGTGCGATTTGATCATATAGATGTGGTAATAATATGACAGCATTTATTTAGTGACTAGTATTAAGTAATGCTGAGGTTTATATTACATATTACGAAACTATTCAGGAATGTTCTTTGTGAATTTTGAAAAATCAAACTGCATTTAGATATGCCATTTGACCCGAGCCAAAATGATTATTTAGTCTCTTTTATTAAAGTTTATATAGTCATAATTAGAGTGGCACTCAATAAGAATTTTCAAAATCTTCACCTGACGACTTTACAATCTCCCAGAATGCTATCCTTCGGGTAAAGACATTCTCCGATAATGTTATATTAATCTCGTTCTTATCCCAAAAGATGTAAGAAGCAATTGAATTCATATGAGGGCTTTTGTAATTAAGTAAACTTAGAAGGGTTCTCCAGGTCCCCTCCAGTGAGTTTTTCTATTGAATTTGGGTATGGAGAGAAAGAATTTTAGACAAATACTGGTAACCTAAAATTTCCTACTCTGCAACTAAAATATTCGGGAATCTCTGTATCAATGCTTATCAGCCCATGTAAAAAATCCGACAAAAGTTGATTATGATGATTTCTTTAATTTGCTTTGAGGCTGGTATTAGTACAAATATTGGTACGTAAATCTCTCGGCACAACTATGTGTCTCTGCTTGGAAAATGTCCAAATATACATTGGTTACTTCCGTTGACTCAGGTCGGATTGTTTGGCGGGGATAAATGAAAAGTAATGAACTGACAAAACTCCCTTGTAATTGCTTTCATTCCACAATGTCTGCTCAGCCAAGAGGACGCATGGGTTTGTGGTAAAGTTTTGAGGGGACACGAATGCTTGCACATGGGCTGGAATGGTTTTGCTGGTAGCACAAATGCAAAATACTGCAGAACACCGCAATACAATTCCTGGCACGCGCTTTGGCTTCTGAAAAATGAACTGCGCAATTCTAAAATTTATTTATAAGCGGTTTCAAGGGTATTATGAAATACGAATTTTTAAAGAAGTTATAAATTGATTTCTATTTCTGCGACTTTCCCGACGAGGGCACACCAGGCTGGAAAGTTCCCACAAACTAGAGAAATGCCTATAACTTCTATAAAAAGTCGTATTTTATAAAATCCTTTACAACTGCTCTAAATAATTTAATTGCTAATCTTTTACGCTATTGTTAAGGTTTCTACGTTTAAAAATGCAAACGCTGCAGCTCGCACGGTGAAAGAAACTTTTCTATTTTGACCCCCTCCCATTTAAAATACACTGAGTTTTCAAATTATAAAAAAGTGGAATCTTAGGTTTCAAACTATGCTCTTTCTGTTGAGCATGCAAAACATTACATTTTTGAAAATAATTTTTTCTCATTTACAGGTTGCTGCTGGGAAAGCTCAGTTAGTTAATCAAAATATTCCTAAATTTCTATCTGAAAATTGATATATAATTGAAGAATATAGACACAGCTTATATGTCCAAAAATGTCCATAAAGATACTGACTATAACTAGTTTGATAATCGGCAAAAATGATCCCAATAGAAAATTATGGTCAATATCAAATGTTTTAGTTATTATGATTACTCTGACAACTGTAAAATTTGGAAATATTAACTGACATAGAGTTCATCCTTCAAAATTAGCTTTTTGCCACAGACAGTCAATTTTTACACGCTTCGACGACGTTCAAGTCATCGACGCTTTTTGTCATTCTGAAATTTCACATAACAGATAAAAATTTCTCTAGATGATTGTCCAAACGACTTTATCTTGAAGAATCTCTCCTTTTGAAATTTGGCAAACTTGATTGAAAAATACTTGATTTGAAAATTTGTTTGATAAGTAAAATATTGTTGTTTATGAAACTTATCGTGAAATGTAGACAAAAACTTTGTTCACTTCACTTTGACAAAGATTGTTCTTGTTTCATTATTTTTGCAATATTTGGTGCGTATCTCAAAATCTCCTGCATTCGAGAAATAAAAGGGGACTCCTAAATAAAATCTATATTACAATAAATTATAAAATTGAATTTCATTTATCAACATTTGTAGTTTATTCATTAGCAGTAATACATTTTAATAGATTTGTGAGAATGTTTAACAGAGGTCTTGCATGATTTTTGCGACATTACGAATAACATTTAAATATCTTCTCATAAAGTTAAGATAATGGTATACACTTATCATTAATATATTTACCTTTAATTCATTAAAACTACTACACTTTAGTACCAAATTTCGGAGCTCGATCTTGTGATCAAGCTGCAACACACAAATTAAAGATTTCCAAATTTAAATCTTCTATATACTGGATAATGAGTTTTTTGTTCATTTACGTTATTTTTAAATGATTAAAAAGCGTATTTCATCAAAAGGTAGTGAAGCCACTTTGTAATAGTTGCTTGCAACATATGACGACGATTGAATGGTAAGCTCATTATAAATATTATTATTGTTATTATTATTATAGTTCACAGTTAGCTGTAGTAGCTCAAATTTAATGGATAAGGATTAAAAACGACAAAAAATTAAAACGAGTTATTGCGTGATTGTTACAAAATAGGAAATAAAACTTAGATATTTTTATAAAGCGAAGATAAGTGTCTACAATCATCATTAATGTAATTGCCCGTCATTCATTCGAAGATCAAAATTTTAATCCAATTTTTGAAGATCGTTCGAAAGCCAACACTTATATATCAATGTCTAATTAAAATATTTGATATACAGGATAATAAGTTTCAATTCATTATTCATTACATTTTATTAAACAAAAGCGCTTGCTTGCAATCTTAAATTAAAAGATTGTGAAAATGTTTTGTAAAAACATTTGTTGGCAACAAATGATGACGAATAAATAGTGAAAAAAAGCTTTTGCCTAAAGCTAATTGTGGGCTGCTTCAAATGATTCACATAGCTGCAGAATTCGTGCAGCAATGTTTTTCTCCTGAAATCATATGTTCGGGTCCTAATTTACGACTTGTGTTGACATGCACATTTAATTTTTACACATTTTGAATCCCGTAACCTACGTAATAGCCAACGCATTAGCTTCAAAGCTTTGAATCGAGTTTCACCGACACCTTTCAGAATGGCTTTGCAAGATAACCACTTTACAAAATGCCCCACAAGAAACACTACAAAACCAAACAAATTGGTTGCCAACTGCAAAATTACAACGTCCCCAACCGGTGAGCTCATTGAAAATGGGAACGGCTTTTGCAAACTTACAGTCATTTTTGACCAGCTAACCTTTTCCTTTAATGATGACGAATGGACCCACACATCCTCAAAATGTTTTTCAAAACCAGCGACCACCAAGGCTCCAAAATGCACGGAGAGAAGTTTCGAGCCTACTCCCCACACACGAAGATTGATTGAATATGGAGTGAAATACGGAATAAACCCACAAATATACCTGTTCTCAATGACAGCTTTTTTGGCCATGAACACTATCGCGTGCAATGTTGGCGAATCTGGTGTACGCATTATCATTTTTTGGGTCGCAATCGTTTCTAATTTTTCCGTGAAATTTGCAGAGAAGGATATGACTTTTTGAAAAAACATTTCCTTGAAGGTTGGTGCTCCAAATGCGTTAATCACAGTATTTTTGTAGTGTGCACTCAAACTATCAATGACAAATTCTTTTGCGTAGTAGGGACGATAAATTTTGTACGACTGCTTATAAAAATCCTGATTTGACATCGAGTCATTCATGAATAAGTTGTTTGCTGAGAGGCCCGCACTGTACCATTCAGAACTCAATACAGCAAATGCCAAGTAAATTCCCCCCATTATGTAATTCTTTTTGTCTGCACACATGGCTTGCTTGACGAATGGCTTCAGAAGTGCAATTATTGAGAACAAAGTTTTCTGTAACACGAAGCCATAGCCTATTGCCGTGAATACTAGAGCAACCCAAACTTCGGGGTCAAATACACCAGTGTAAGTATTCCAAGCATTACTACTTTTTGCTGTTACGAACTTGCAATACGAAAATTTCTTGGGCCTTGAAAAAATCGGCACACCTATCCACCTCAGCAAGTGGTTTTCGTTATCAGTTGCCATTTTCCTATGATATAAAGCACCATGCGAGTGATATACAAAATGCATGGAAAGACGCCAGTTTGTCCTTAAACTGTTGTAAAAGTGAAACATTTGTATGTCAAAAACTGATGTGTTTGAAAATTCCAAAGCCATTCGAAGCAACATTACATTGTGGTCTTTGCAGTTGACAATATTGTTATGCATCATCCTCTTGTCTTTGGAATCTTTGCATGTGTCTGATCTAACAGAATTAGAAGGCAAATAAAAGAAATGCACCCATGTAGATTCCAACCCATGGTTATGTGTGTGCATTCCTCTTACCAGCAGCTTCATTGATGCTGTCGTGTATGAAATTGCATTCTCATGCCGATCTGATACTATAATTTTACCTCGACCTTTGTCACAATGATAACAATAGAATCCAACAATTCGCAAATCGCCAGTTTTTGGCTCTTCCCGAAAGAATGCAATATCTACAGAAAATGATAAAACTTTTACCTGATGCAGACGCTGACCATCGTTGAATCCCGAGAACACCTCTTCTTCTTCACTGGGCGTGTAGACAAGTGTGAGAGCATACTCAGATGTGCTGAAGCCAGAATTCTCAATGGCGGATACTGTGCTGGCCAGCGTGTCGGTTTGTACGACAAATACAATGCATATGATTGAGTGACGAAAATTGAATCGAAAATAGCCAAATGACAAAGGTGAAATGCCGCTTTCAGAATGAGTGAGATTTGGATTCCAGCTCCAGTTTTGTAGACCAGCATAAATTGTCCACGTGTTTTCATCATTGAAAGCTGTCACATACGTGGAGTGATGGGTGTTTTCTTTAACGATGTTTACAAAACAGCGGGATACGTCCAACGAAATATTCGCAGTTGCCTGCCTGAGCAGATGTTGGAGAAACACAATCCCAAAAAGGATGCTTAGTGTTATTGGTTGGTCCATTGTAGCTAATCATGATTTTTTTAAATAAAAAAAGGATGAGGATAAATATTATAGTAACGAATATTTAGCAATCGGAATAAATAAGGTCTGCAGCACTATTCGGACCAATATACTTACCACCATTCCAGTGTTATACACAACACAATATATCATTGCTTTAGTTGAACCAGCATGTTTAATTAGTGATGATTCAGGTTGTAGGAGATGCACTTATAGTTAGTTATTGCGTTTCAGCAAACATAATAGATATATGAAATGTTTTAAAATGTCTTATGATTGTGATGTCATTGAAATATTACGGATGCTAATTTAGTTCAGACACAGTAAAAAGATTTCTAGCATCCACAAACTGATAAATTCGTTTAAAAACCCCTAATGCTTTGAATTTATTCCTGCCTTAAGTTAAATATTTGAGAAATATAAAATACATAGTAACTGTTAAACAAGTTTGCAATTGTGTTAATGTTGTAAGTATTATTGTGGTTGGTTTATAGTGCATGTAAATCTTAAACTTAATAATTCCGGATTAACTTTCCCCAAATATTTTCTTAAAAAATTACTGAAGCCAAAAGCATTTGCAATACAAATATCAATATAGTACAACGATAGACGCAGAAGGAAACTTGTGTGAGTAGTTCAAAGTGTCTATCGAACTATTGGAATATGGGCATGTCTTCAAAAAAGTGGCGACTGTAGGTGTTTAAAAATAATGTCGCAGTTTTGTTTTGCAAGCTTACAAAACGGTTATTTTTACTTGTTTACATGTTCAAAAAGTGAGTATATTTCTGTTTCCAAAGTATAGAGGAATAATACCAGTTATGAATATATTATAGGAAATGAGAAACTCGTGTAAATACATCCAGTTATGTGTATTAGTAAGCTCAAGATATGGACATACATATTTTTTATATATATACGAATAAAGCCGCAGCCGCACCGTCGTGTTTTAGATACATAAGTTTAAAATTTGAGTTTAAGAAACTATTTCAAACATTTTATGAAATCCAAAGTTTTGTGTTCACACCAATTTCCTTGAAAATTGACAAGTTTCAATGAAACTGTATGAAACTACGAAGTTTTGTACACTTTTAACCAGATTTATAAATGAAAATGAATACGCGGTGTGTAACTCTTGCGTTCAAGGTCCTGCATTCAAATACAAAATACCAACTTTGTTTCTGCCTAAAATTCTTGATTATAACTTTGTGGTAACAAATTTATTGTAAAAATAACAAATTGTGAACGATTTTCTTGCTTCAAATAATTGCTTTCTTGCATTTCTCTTGTTTACACGCATTTAGACACAGCATGTTGCAGAAACCTCGAAACAGCATTTTTTTGAGGAGAAGCTAAATTTCAATCACAAAAATACATTTCGTGAAACTTGTTACAAGGTTTAGTATTGGTGAGATTGCACGTGAGACTGGATTCTGAAAATAAAGGTTTATGAAACATCTTCGGCGTTTCGGAAAGTTAGGTTTCACTTCAGTCCGTGTGGACGTGAAACCCATGAGTTTTACAAACTTTCATATGTGAAACTTTTGTATGAGTTTCATGTGCAGTGTGGTCGGGGCTTAATGTTTATAAAAGCGTGACAGTAGTCAACAACCGCTTTTAAAGTTCAAACTCATATATGAGTTATTTCTGTAATGAAATATGAACTTATCTGTATACATATTGAAATTACTTACTTTTTACTTATTATTCAAAAATTCTTACGTCTAAATTACAATTGTGTCTCATTTTGCATCTTGAATGCAACATACTATTTGCCAAATATCTTTTTCAGCATAAAATAGCAGTTTACAAAATCTTCATCAAACAACTCTTCCTGGATTCTCCCAGAATGCAAACCTTCCTGCAAAAATACTATACAATGATGATGAGACAGTCTTCAGCTTACAACATTCTTGCAACCCATTCTTCTATTTGGGTTTATTTTGGTCTTAAGGTTTAATGTTAATTTTATTCAATATCATCATTAATGTGGTTTCATTCGAATCAAAGCATTTATATCGGGCACGTGTACGTATGCATAGCAGCAAATAAGAATATTTTTAACCAACGACCCCTTTTTGGTGGGAAAAAAGTTTCCCCCGATATGATCCAATGTAAAATTCCATCAATTCCACAAACTAAATTCTCTCTACATTGATAAACTCAAAGAATAAGTGTCACATTCATGAAGCCAATAATGTTTCATTTTAGTTTTGAGATTTCAAGAATTCAAGTACATATATTTTTGCGATGACAGACTCAAAAACCGGAAGTGAGTGGACCGGTAGGCCACTGAAGTTTCCAATTGTTTTATTCGAAAAAATCGGAAGAAGCATAAAGCGGTTCTGAATATAGTTGGGTCATGCACAATTTGTAAACATGGTTTTGGTAGATGCAAGTGTAAAGCTTGCTAACATTAATGGAAAGCCGCACAGTAATCATCGAAGAAAGTCGCTTGGATTGAGTCAGGAAGTCGAAATTATTAAATCAGGAAGTACACAAATTACTAACTACTAACTGTTTAATTGTAAAATCTCATTGTCCATGAGATAACTTTCAACGTGGGTAAGATGAGTGGGGATTAACACGTTGGAATAATAATACTCAGAATTAGCGTAAAGATTAAGTAGTTTGTTTAAATCACAGATTTCCGATGTACAAGTTTTTCTTAAAATTCTAGAGAAAAGTTTCGACTGACTACAACACGACTAGTTTGATAATCAATGAAAGTGATCTCATAAGTAACTTGGGGGCAATAGAAAACAATTTAATTATGATGATTACTTTGACAACTGTCCATTTTGGAAAAACTAACTGACATTTTGTTCATGTTTCATATACAACGTTTTGCTGCAGACAGTATCAATTTTTTACAGGCTTCCTTCCTTCCAACTTGAATTCCTGCCGGATATCTTGAAGAATCTCTCATTTTAAAATTCGGTAAAAGAGAAAACATGAAAAGCAAAAATCTTGAATTCCAATCCTTTTTCGATTCTTGGCGCGTCAAAATGGCTTGCATTTGCAAACTGAAGGGTAATTTTTAAATAACATTCATATCATAATAATTCATTAAATAAAATTTTATTTAATAAAAATAACAGCTTCAGCATATTTATTAGCAGTAATATATTTTAATAGATTTGTGGGAATGCTTAACAGAGTTTTGACATGATTATTTACGAACAACATTTACATATATTCTGATGAAGCAAAGAGATTTGGCAACACCATAATTAATATATTGCCCTATTTTTATAAAAGGAAAATCCAGGTAAGGATTAAATAAGGATATAATTGTGTACAGTAATCAACCTTCATTCATGAAAATATCAACACTTTGGTTCCATATTTGCTGACTTGATGGCACGAAGGCCAAATTTCATTTAAAATCATTTGTACATAAGGTAATATGTTTTTGAGTCACACACATATGCTAATAAACAAAACCGACTCCTCACCATAATAAAAAGGTAGTGACGCCACTTTGTAACATTTGCTTGTAACTTATAATGACGGTTAAGAGAGAATAATATCCTTACATTTTTACGTCTAAGTAAATGCGGTAGCATTTAAATTAACGTTCGGGTAAATGCAGTAAATAAGCTTATTATTATTATTACAATTAGTCGTATTAGCTCAATATAAACGGATAGCAGTAAGAAAAAAATTCAAAACTATTCTGCATCAATATCGCCGACCGATCTGTAAATATGATGTAATGAATGAAAGAATGAATGTAAATAGGAAACATATCACTTAAACTAAGTTGCTTCGAAATCCGCACATTGCTAAAGAAATCGTACAGCTATGCTTTTCTGCCCAAATCATATTAGTTCTAGTGCTAATTTATGACTTACATGGAACCACAATTTTTGCAAATTTTGTATCCCGAAACCAACGGGATTGCCAACGCATTAACTTTAATGCTTTGATTCGAGTTTTACAAATACTTTTCAGAATGGCTCTGCAAGAAAACCATTTTACGAAATGCCCCACTAGAAACATTACAAAACCAAACAAATTGATTGAAAACTGCAAGATTATAACGTTTCCTAGAGGTGAACCCATTGAAAATGGGTACGGTTTTTGTAGACTCACAGCCATTTTTGACCAGCTGGCATTTGCCTTTATTGCCGACAAATGCAACCACATAGCTTCTAAATATACATAAAAACCAGTTTCAACCAAAGCTCCAAGTTTCTTGGAGAACAGTTTAGAACCCACTCCCCACGTTCGAATGCGCTCAGAAAACGGCATAGCATATGGAATAAACTCACATATATACTTGTTCTCAATGATAACTTTTTTAGATATAACAACTATCGCGTACAATGTTGGCAATTTAGCAAAAAACATAATCAGTTTCTGGGACACAATCGTTTTTATTTTCTCAGTGAAACTTGGAGGGAGTTCTATGCATTTGGGACACATTATATCTACATAGGTTGGTGCTCCGAATGCATTTATTACACTATTTTGGTGATGCGCACTTATTACTTTTGTGTTTGCTTCAATTCCTGAGCGGTTCAATGTAGTATAAATTCTGTACGACTGACTAAATAATTCTTGAGTTGACATCGAGTCGTTCATGAATAACATGTTTGCTGACAGACCGGCACCGTACCATTCCGAACTAAACATAGCAAATGCCAAATACATCCCTCCCATTATGTAATTATTCTTGTCTACATACAAGGCTTGCTTAACGAATGGCTTTAGAAGTGCAATGGTTGAGAGCAATGTTTTTTGTAGGACGAAGCCATAGCCCACTGTTATGAATACCAGAGCTACCCAGACCTCTGGGTCATATACCAGAGCGTACGTATTCCAAGCATTACTATTTGTTGCAGATATTAACTTGCAAAACGGAGACTTTAGATGCAATGAACGAATCGGTACGCCTACCCATCTAAGTAAATGCTTTGCGTTATCAGTTGGCGTTTTCCGATAAAGTGGAGCACCATGCGTAAGTTTTTCAAGGTGCATGAAAAAACGCCACTTATTGGTAATACCTTTGTACGATTGTGCTAATTGTATCTCAAAAACAGACGAATTTGAGGATTCTAAAGCCATTTGAAGCAACATTACATCGTAGTCATCGCAGTTCACAATATTGTTTTGCATTGTGCTCTTGTTTCTTGAATCTTTGCATGTGTTGGATGTAGAGATATTATTGTAACCAGGATCATGAGTGAAAAGTATCCATGTTGATTTCAACCCATTGTTATGCGTGTTCATTCCACTTACTACCTGCTTCATTGATGTTGCTGTGTATATTTTCAAAATTGAGTTTTCATGCCTCTCTACTACTTTAATTTTACCTTGACCTTTTTCGCAATAGTAACAATAGATTCCAACAATTTCCAAAGTACCTGAGTTTGGCCCTACCCTAAAAAACGCAATGTTTACAGAAAACGGCAAAATTTTTACCTGATGCAGACGCTGGCCATTTTTGAATCCCTCGTACACCCCACCTTCTTTGCTGGGTGTGTAAACAAGCATCAAAGCATACTGGGATGTGCTATAGCCAGAGTTCTCGATGATGGATACTGTGCTTTCCAGTGTATCTGTTTGTACAACAAATGCAATACAGAAAGTTGAAAGACGGAAATTAAATCGAAAGTAGCCTAGTGACAAGGGTGAAATGTCGCTTTTGGAGTGAGTGATATTCGGGTTCCAGCTCCAGTTTTGTAGACCAGCATAAATCGTCCACGTACTTGCATCATTGAATGAAGCCACATACGTGATGTTGCGATCGTTTTCCTTAACGACGTTTACAAAACAGCGGGACAGATCAAAAGATATATTGGCGGTTGTCTGCCTAAGAAGATGTTGAACAATCGCAACCCCAAAAAGGATGGTTAGGGTTTTTGGCTGGCCCATTGTAACTAATCATGAATTTAAAAAAATTGACATAAAAATTAACGTTATGGTTACGAGTATTGAAAAATTGAATTAAATATTTAATTTTTTCAAAACATTTTGCAGCACTGCTCGGACAAATATACTTACCATTATTCTAATGTTTCTAGCAAGACAATTCATTCCAGTATTGCTTTAGGTGAACCCGAAAATAAGTTTCCGGTTGTAAGTTAAATGCTAAATCACAATTAAACGTCTCGTGGCTCTTACAAACTGATAAATTGGTTAAAAACCCTAAAAGCTCTGGATTTTTTCGTTTCTTTTGTTCATATATTAAAAGCGGATTATCTCTTAATAGTTTTATAATTGTGGGGTTAATGTTTTAAATTTTATTATGGTGACTTTAGAGTGAAATGAAATGCCAATTTTTTGTAAATCTATATTAGTTAACAATATACTGCAAGAAGCAAAAAAAAACTTGTGAGTAGTTGTAATAGTGTATAGTGAACGCTTAGAATGTGGGCATGTCTTCAAAAAAGTGGCGCCTGTTCGTGTTTAAAAATAATGTCGCAGCTTTGTAATGTTTTGCATGTTCAAAAACTCTCATAACAGTTATTTTTGCTTGTTTACATGGCTCACAAATGAGTTTATTTCCGTGACCGAAATATAGAAGTATGAATATACTATAGGAACGAGGAAGCCGTGTATATACATAATATCCAGTTGTCTATATAAGCTCGTGATATCAGCATATATTTAACATATATGATACGGAATGATATAAAAGTGTGACAATAGGCAACGATAGGTTTTATAGTTCAAAAACCCACATAAGAGTTATTTCTGTTCAAGTAATGAACTATGAACTTACCTGTACATATATTTGTATAGAAAATATCACTACTAATGATGATAAAAATGCAACTTTGACTCGTTTTGTATAGTGAAAGCAATTACATATTTTCCAAATATCTATTTGCGCACTAGAAAGTAGTTTTAAAATATTCATCAGACAACTTTTGCTAGATTCTCCCAGAATGCTAACTTCCATGCAAAAATATTCTCCAATAATGCTGTATCAATCTCCTGCTCAACATTGTTGCAATTCATTCTTTCCATATGGGTTTATTTTGGCTTTAATGCTTAATTCTAATTTTATTTCATACCATCATCATTAATGTATTTTTGTTGGATTAAAAATTTTTATATTGGTCACGTGTAAAGCAATGCCGCAAATAAAAACATTTGTTATTAATATACAGTACGTGGGAGACCACATAGAAAAATGATGTGATACCACTAATTTCGCCTCCTTTAATGCCAGTGAATGGATTACATTTTAAAGAGCATCATTTTTGTCTCGCGACCCTCTTTAGTGCATTTTGGGATAGCGGTAGGGCCGGAAATCCAAAAAAGACTTTTGAAATTTAAGTTTCAATTAAAAAAAGAAAATGCAAAAAAGTTTTTTTTTTGAAATTTTGCATGCAGCAGCTTATAGAGTTACCTAAGTATATACATGAGTTAAAGTTAATTTCTTTGAAAATTGCGAAAAATTAAAACAATTTATTTGAAATTAAAATTACAACTACTATACTTGATACTGATGCCTTAATCACTAAAATAAACCGTTGTAAAATCGATATAACTACGCCACATATGGATAAACGCAATAATATTGTTTAATGATTATCATAAAAAGTATTTCATGATAAGCACTAATGAAGTTCGATAACAATATGCGATTTTTTATAGATAATTTAATTTTCCGCCAGGGGGCATAACATGCATAAAAATCGACTACACTAAAACGATATACTTGACTAGAGCTTTCTAATGCGGTAGCACATACCTGTGGTACATGTATTTGAAAATATATGGATGACCCCTTACCCCTGGAGGAAAGGGTAAACCGATTTCGGTTAAAATCAGCAGGTTTCTTCTTTGAGATATAAGGAAGCTGTATACAAAATTTCAGCGAAATCGATTGAACATTCGGAATTTATCTTGCGTACAGACGGACAGTCGGACAGACAGACAAACTTCACAAAGTCAATAGTTGCTTTAGCATATACTCAAGCGGCGTAATAAAGCAATTGAACTAGCCATTTTTATGTGACTAAGGTTGACAAAGGATAAATACTTCGAGAAATGAATGTTTCAAAAAATTTTAAATGTTGGTAGCTTGTAAATTATCGTTTATTACGAATTTAAAAATACGCTTTTATTTATTGTGTCATACTACAACCAAATACTTGAAATGTATAAGAAAAGACCAATTCTCCATTGAAACAAGAATGAGTAAAGAGGACACCATTGTGTTTTCCAACAAATGTTTGGCTGGTTCCAGCGCTATTATTTGTGAACAGTGTCAAGTAGAATCTTACATCAAATGATGATCTTCCTACTGGAACAAGAATGTTCTTCTTATTAAGTTCATAAGCGTCCTTGGATTCGTACATCCGATAATTTTCAGAAGATTGAGATATGACTTTTGGACCAGTCGGCATTGTCAAAACTTGAGCATGCTTTGTTACATTATTTAAAGTACCCGAATCACAAATTTCACATGTTTTTGTCTCAGGTCTGAATCTTCCAGGGAAAATATAACCGTCCGGTCTGTACCCTCTGCAGATATAAATCGGTTCGGTGTCTGAGCCGAGTGGTGCAAATTCCAAGACATTACTGGATTGCTCATCTGTTAACGTCTCAATGTTGTACCATCTGTGACGATGGCAACCTATAAAAAAATTGATTAATATTTCGTCGTAAATATTAGTTTACTAGCTTTTTTGTTACCTTGGCAGTCGTAAACGTCATTCAATTTATCCGCGTCGAGAACGCTTAAGCCTTCCCTGTTTACCTGAGTTCCACATAGTTCCTTAGCTGCGGAAATAGTCGGCGTCCCATCGCAGCCCCCAGAACAGCCGTAGTTTGATATGCTCGTATAGTCATAGAGATCTGGACGAATGGCCTGGTTGGGTTGGATCACGGGAATTTGTGAGGGGTCATCGCAGTCCGCGT
>JAQIXW010002172.1:0-16378 GCA_034700685.1 Willowsia buskii | reverse complement strand
GGCTTGTGAGATGACATTTGAGAAATAAGCTTGTTTGTAGAAAAAACAGCTGATCGGCGGAGATGTGCACTTATATTTCTACCAATCGATCACACAGAACACAGCTGCATGCACTACCATATGAGTCATGCAAAATGTAAATACCATAATTTTGGTAAATTAGTTTGTTTGTAATATCCAGGAATGATTATCGCTCATGATGGGTCGGGTTGATAATCATTATAATTAGTAATTTCTCTATTAATGCCTATGCACGTGTGTGTGTGAAGAATGTTGATGTATGACATGGACAAATCTTGGAGGAAAGTAGATACGCTTACCTTTAGAATCTCCTGAGTTTTTGTCTTTGACAATCCACAATTCCTTAATTGTACCGAATTTCTCGAATGCCTCTCGAAGATTGTCTTCAGTGACGTTTCTTCCACAAAGGATAAACAGCCTTGAGTTAGGAGGGTCATCATAATTCTGCTCTTTTGAGTGACGACTAGTTTCTGAATTGCTAGCACTGTTTGCAGCTTCCTTCTCTCTGGAGTCCCGTTCAAAGAAGCGTCTCTTGTTATCTGCCATTTTAGTCTGCCTATCGTACATAATCTGATTGGCTGAGGTGGTATGTCGAAGTGTCAGAATTGAAGCCACTTTGATTGTTTTCAAGCACAAATGTTCACAGAAAAAAATATTAATATTTCAGACGAGTTGTTGCACTAGAAGCACGTGCAAGCTTGGAAGTTTTGTATAAAACTGTTATACAAAGTCGTATTTGATTGGTCAGCAAGTCACAAATTGGTGAATCTTCAAAACGGTACGGTACGATGAAGACGGTCCAACTTTCTCGTGATTGTACAATGTACGACGAAGCAAAAAAAAAATGTCACGAGAAGAATAAATTGACGGAAGACACAAAATAATATTACTCAGTAGTTCGCACTGACGTCACAGCAATAAAACTGATACAATGTTGAATGTTACGCAATTTCGTTACTTTCATTTGCGACACCGTTGCATTCTGTTTAGTGTAATGTTGCTTGTATGATTTTTGCACTTTAGATACCCAATAACCCAAGCCAGCAGGTTCCAGGTAAGGTACTCTGTGTTAAAAACTTTTGGAGAGTGTGAAAGTAATGTCCGCGTGCTTCCGGTCGGTAAGTGTTTGCCAGTGTTCCTGTATTACTTCCTAGAAATGAGCATACAAATACAGAAGAACAAGATTAAATTATACAATTATAAAACATTGTACATATTACAATTATTGGTTAAATGCACTCCATTTCTTGTCTTTCCACACCAACCATTTACAATGAGTACAACACTGAGTGTGGTTCTTGTTTGCCATTCCACACAATCAACAAGAGAAAAACCATTGCTCATGAACGAGACAAACGAAGTGAAAGGATGTGGAAAGAGGAAACGGGAAAGTAAAGCAAAAGTCCTGTTGTGCGTCAGTCAGTCCAATTATTGTTCTTTCACTTCAAAGTTAGCGTTCCAGAGCAGCGCTCGGTCACTCACTGCTACTCCTACCGCTACTACTTTCAACTTTTACTCCAACTCCTTTTGTTGTACTCCACTTATAACTTAACCAAAACAAAACCAGACCAGAGACTGTCGACGACAAGGGAGGAAATGGATAGGAGGGATCATGTTCCTTTCACATAGCTAATGTCAAAAAGGCATAGATCTCAAACCACTCCACACTACTGCTTCTCCACATGTTTTTGCGGAATTCCAACAAAAGTTACACCAGCATAATACTTTTTTCTTGTAATCTGGGAGAAAGTGGCTTGTCCAAGGAGCATATATTATTTTTAACTACGTATATGCATGCATCTCACATATGAAATCTTTCATGATTGAGTAACATGAAACAGCTTTTTGATGATAGGATTAGGCTTACAACAACGGCTATTGCCGGACTGACCCGAGCTTTATATTATTCCTGCGATTCTCTGGATTGTTGGAATTAATATCAAGAAAAGATTTTCACAGAGCTCATCTTTTCCCCTTGTGTTTCCTCTCCACAAAAATGTGTATCCTTTACCTATATATTATTATGAGCTTATTCCTATCATTTTTTTCTTTCACGACTAGTTTTTTATCACAACAGGAACGCTGCATCAGTGCAACGCAATGGGAGAATAACTTACTGCAACTAACAATGGTCATTTATTACATTGTTTGATTGTGTAGTCAGCCAGATTACAACTTGTTTTCTTATTTCCATTTCCTGTGATTCCCATGTGGCTTTAGAGGAGCTGGATGCTCTATTATTTAGTATTTACCACTACAACTACCAAGAAGACTTTTTAGACAGCTTTTTGGGAAGATGTGTGCATGTGTTTTTTTTTTATCTTGAGCACTCCCAGTCCAACTGTCAAAGTTCTCTCTACAAACACTATTACTATCTATGCAATGGCATTGGAGTAGAATCTTTATAGAGAAACAAATACACCTCCTCTTTTTCTCCTCTGGTCCAGTTCTACCCACAATCTGCGAGAGAAAAATTATGTGTTTTTGATAGGAAGAAAGCCTTTTACTGTTTACCGAGTCGAATATAACAACAACACTAAATTTCACACGTAGCATGTATTTAGTCAACAACTACCTACTATATGTAAACATTCTCCCTAGCAAAATCTTAATGAATGGAGATGTTTATCTTGCTTGGTAAATTGCTCAATAAAAATGGGAATAAAATACCTTTTACCTTGTTTAGGTATGCATATTAAATTTTGTACGGTGTGTGTGTGTTTTTGCTACTACTGACTGACTAATGTATCCATTTCACTCTGGAGAGTAAAGTCATTTCTCACATGCACAACAAAATCTCTCCATGAACATTTGTTTTTGATAGCGTTTAGTACTTCTTTATGGACATGCCGTCTTCCACATTATGCTTATATTGCACATTGTGCACATACACGTGTGTTATAGCGGAAAGAGTGTAATGGGCTTAGAGACTAGAGTCGGTAATGGTAGTATTTCCGTCATCGATAATTCAATTTTAATAAGTTTGTCACCCATTAGTGTGTATAGACAGAACTCACAAGAGCTGAAGAAACTTTTTCCCGTTCCAAGTTTGTACTCTAAAAAACCCTTTCATACACTTCTTTTTGGAAGACTAATAGCGCATTAAATATTCAATGGAAATTGGAAAGGAATTCAATAGGGCTTGTGTAGAGTGTGGACAACTTTGTACAATGAAAACTTTACACAGTTTATATATATATATTTGTTATTTATAAAATGGGAATAACATAATGAAATGTTGGTTTCCCTCAACCAATTTTCGAAGAAAAAAATGTAGTTACCTGTAGAGAGAAGTACTATTTGTTAGGCAGGTTATCTGTAAACGTCAAATGTTTTCTTTCTTTTGCAAGCACTTAAGTGTACGAGTTGCTGACGCAAACACATTTTTGTTAGACAAATTATATTAACACACTGAACTTTCCAGGCTTAATGGAAGGTGCGCGTTGAAACGCAATATATCTCGGATATAATGATATCCGCTCTTATCTCTTTTGATGTATTGGTTTGGTGTATGTTCCCTCTAAAGAAAAAACGAGGTCGCAGTCCACTATCAGCTTTGCACATGTCCAGCATGCTGGTGTTTTTGATGATGAGTCGATGACATGTTAATTATCTTCTGTCCGTCATTAGTGTTCGGAATATTTTTTTTCTCTCAAATAGTTGAAAATTTGTTCACAAAAATATAAGCAGTGTTTTAGCTTTTTTGAGAGTGCAGAGGTTCAAACCAATTACGACTGCAAGCTAAAAACTTTTTTTGTTTGTTACTTTTTCTTCTTGCTAAAAAATCATAACAAATGTCAGTTTCTCGTTGGTTGATAGATAACTACACGTTGCATATTATAGAACTTTTCCAACATGGATAAATATTGGGGCGGACGGTATATGGATGAATTACGATAATGGAACTATTGAAACAGTACAGACTTGCGGACGTTGCTGTTTTATACACTAAATATTAATATTGAAAACAAACGTTTAGTTATAGTACCAGAACTTTTCTAAGCACTCTTATTATTCTCGCATTGTATTCTGTGATTATTCACTTGAAACTGAAAAGAGCGTTAAAAAATGAAACGTGTCTAGTTGTAAATTACTGACGTGTGGTCCTCCCTTTTTGTAATCTGAGTAATGTTGTTGGGAGCACCGTGTGCGCTAGAGTACACACACTCACTCGTACACACAAGCGAACATAATATACAACAAAAAAGGAAAGGAATTGGAACACTTTCACTGATTTTCGTACATGAACATACCATCTATATGGTGGTGACGACGATGATGATCATCATCATCAACCAAACTCACGACCAGTTGAAATTATAGATAGAAAAATGCATGCTGATCATAATATAGCGCACTTCTCTTCTATTTCGCTAGAGTCTACCTACATCAATGATGCAACGAAAAGTAGACAAGAACTGTATAAAAGGGGTAGAGAATTACACACGATATTGTGAAGTGATATGGGTTCTTCTCTCTTTCAGTCCTTTTGTTTGACAGAAAACGGTAAGTTTTTGTTGGCTGGTTTACTTTTGCACTCTATGCAGCAATAATGCAATCAAAAATGCAATGCAGTGTCTTAAAAATTTATGTAATATGGGAAAGGGGATAGTCGATCGTCAATATTATGTTACTGCAACTGCATTCTTCTTCTTCTTCTTCTTCTGCTGCTGCTGCTGGTGCAAGCTGAATCTACACAAGTTGGCTTGTTTTGTGATAGGTGATATATAGGTTGTTGCAAATAATGGATTTATGATTATTATTTTCGCTACGACTTTGTCGACTTGTCTGCATTCACTTATGTTACATAGCGTCTGTATAGTCGACGAATATACGGCGATACGATGTTGTGTGTGTGTGTTCACCTCACCACGTCACATAATCGACGACGTAATAACATCACTCTCGAACACTCTTACTTAATGCACTTTTATAATAACAATTTGATATATGAAAAGTGTGAGTACTACTTTTTTGTGCTGATTTTATTTTTATTATTAAAAATGCATGTCTTGTTGACGACGGGAGTATGCTTATTGCATTATCGAACAAAATGATCGCATTCCCTTTTTTATTATTTTCTTCTCATGATACGGAAATACGTAGCACTCTAGAAAAATGCCTACATATTATACAATCATAACGAAGGAAAAATGTACGACGGATGACGCTCCTCTTCTTTGGTCTGCTGCAAAATAATGTAGAAAGACACGAGACACCAACTGCAACTCATTCATGAAATATTTTACTGAACTGAATGCGCTGCTTATTTGGGCTGTATTTGTATTTGCAGATTAAATTGGTATATCCGAGTAGGTAGACAATATTATATACCTTTTGCGTAATGTACTTCAAGCGCCACAATATCCTCAACTGTCAACGGCACACACAACCACAACAATAATATAGTGCACAAAACTTTTAGCATTCGCCAATGACGGCTATGCTAACGATGAGGCGAAGTCAACAATGAACGTTACAGCGTTATTATTGCGTCATCGTCACCCTTTCTTTGCAGTTTAACGTCTCTGCGATAATCATATCGTTATTATAAATAGCTGTTGATGATGATTTTTAAAGACTTAATGTGGCGAATATTGTTTGTTAGCAAAACAAGTCAATACTATTTAGGAATGATTTGATGATTCCTCCACAACGAATTATTGTTGTTATTTAGCACTCACAAAGTCAGAGTCGTTAAACTGTCAAACAATTTCCACAAAAGTAGTGGTATTTTTCAATTGGACTCCAAACAATAATTAGATTTCTATAAATGAAAAAAAAATACAGGAGAAAGATGGGACATGAGAACGATGAGTGCTCAAAAAGCATGTATTTAACAGAGTAGAGTAGGTTGTGTGTGAGGCGTTAGTTAAATTTACGTACGTACGTAGTTTTGGTAGAAGAGTTGAAGTTGTGTAGACAAGTCAGAGTTGATACTGTGTACTAATAACCAACCTGTAGAACACGGTTTGTAAAAGTAAGAATTATTGTACAGGTGGGCAACAGTATCACATCATCGTCATCATCATCATCATCATCATCAGAGCCACCACCAACACCACAATAGGCCTTAAAGCAATACATTCCATTTTTCAGTTTTTACAATATAAAATGCATATACATGCAAGCGTATACATCTCTTAATATACAAAAAAGCTGCTATTAAACTTTAATAGCATGTGTATATTATGCAGAGAAGAAGCATATTACCAAAAACTTCTTGAGAAAATCAAATTGAGTTGAAGCAACGTACATATGAAATAATATAATATGCAGCCTATGTACCCACAACGATGATTGTTTTTTACCAACTTTTACTACATCAGAAACAGCATCATATATAAATGCACATACGATGCTTTTAAAAAGGTATGAAGAACTTATACAGCTCTATGATGGTGGCTCCCTAAAGTTTTTACCCCTTTAACTTAAATATGACCAAAAGAATGGCCAAAATGGCTGCTTCGTCTTCTTGACAGTGATGCATGTTTTGAACCGGAATTTTTGCATGGAAAGATGGTCTATTACCCATCTACATATTATAAACAAAACTCTATATAGAAAGACCATAAAAGCAAGAAGCATATAGTAGTCACTCTCCCTGCCACTTGCTACCATTGTTAAAAATTTACAAAAAATCCTTTTCATTTGAGTCTTTACTACGAGTCAGCATCACCTCATGCATACCTTTATATTATTCTTTAGTTATATACTTACTTTGCTCCCTATGCCTGAATTCTCTAACTTTATGCGCATACTATTAGATGAGCTGCTTCTATTATGATTATTTCATTATACATCTTTTATGTATTCTTTCTATAAACTAAATACGAATATGTACAAGTACATATATATATATATTACATGTTTATAATAAACATATATATATATAATATGTGCCTTTGTACCTATCTATCTTCTAGCCACTAGAATGAAAGAAAATGCTTTTTTTGGTGGATGAAAGATGAAATGACCAGCTTAATCGTTGGTTGTAATGTAATAGAAAGGGCTTCTATAAAATCTAAATTACTTTTAGTTTTAGACTTGAAAGTAATGGGTTTGTGTACTATCAACGGATACGAAATTTATGAGCATTCTATTCTATGTATAAGACGTAATATAAATATCTATATGTGCATATACGCACAGGTGTACACATTGTGTATAATAATTTACAAAATCTATGTTCAAACATCTTTGCAAGAAAGTTTTATGCTTACATATTTCAACAGTAACAACAACGTTGAATTGTATTACATGTTTTTTTCGTAGGGATGATCATCATCCGCACGAAGATTTTATGCCCATGTTCCTAAAGGCGTGCGCTTTTGCTTGTTGTAAGCTGTGCACAAAAAAACTGGACGTTTCATCCATCTCCTAACTTTTCTGTTCTGAGTTCTGACTCTTTTTCGATTTACACAGGTAATACATTTCATTACCTGACTACTCAAGATGTGTTTGACTTGGGACGACCGTCTCTACTCATGATGATGGTATGATGTTTCTCGTGAAATGTGAAGATGAGAGGTGTGCTTGTTTGTACTATTGTTGCATTTGCATGTTAGGTACAGGTAGCATGGAAATAATATGGTCTAGCGATGTTCGTCAGACTGGGATTGTGTTGATGCTAAAGTAAACTAGACATAGGCGAGGGTTTGAGAGTTACCAGTTTCACAGTATCACAGTGAAAAAGAACCATTATGAACGCTACGTTCATCCTCTTCACTTTGAAGTCTGCTACCTGCATGGGAAGGCGATTTTATGATGATAATGATAATAGAGAAACAGGTAGGAAAACAATCAACAACATAAGATATATATTCTTCTTAAAATGAGGAGGGATGGATGACTGCATCGTATGTGCGGTTTATACTAAAGCATGGAGCTCTTTTTTCGTTTGCAAAGATGCACGTCTATGAGCTCATCATATTATATAGTAATCGCATATAATGTTAATATTAATAGCATAAATACCTGCATGAGCACATAATACACTTTTCTAAAAGTTAATTCTGAAGACTCCATTCAAATCATTTTGGTTTATTACTACTGTATTCGAAGCGCAACAAATAACAAAATGGTAGTAGTAGCAAATGCACTTAGCAAACAAGACAACAAAACGTGAAACAGGTAAGCAAGTAGACTGATTGTGTTCATTTTACGAGAAAAACTTGACTTCACTCAGAAGACTTTGTTTATCCTTGCTTCCCACAGTGCCATTCAGCAAGGCAGCGACAGCATCAACATCAATCAGTTTTACGAAAACATAGACAAACAGCCAACTGCTGCGACAGTGTATGATAATGTAAAATGCTATGCAAATGCAGAGATACAACTGCAAAGATATACCCTCCGTTGGCATTATGCAGAGACAGAACGGACATCAGATTACAAATTGCTGTTTCAGAGAACGCTGACAAAATCTTGGAAGATCAGACGACTCATCCTGTCAAAAAGTGCTATTGCACATCCCTTTTCTAAACAAACTACTGCATACATAATATACTCCATTACCTTTTGGAAGACAACGATCAACAAATGTACAACAATTTAAAATCATGTGTCTAATAAGATGGATGAGAGAGCATAAATATTGTAGACTCTATGATGTTTTGAGTTTGTACAAACCTAATATGTTGTATATTTTCTCTTGTGGTAGAAATATAATATAGATTTTTCTATATAGTGCTAATTCAGAGATATATTACAAATAATGCACACATATATTTCTTCCAATTATTCTTACCAGCATTTCATACTATCATTCAATTTCTGAAGCTCTCCCATCTACTTGTCTGACTGAATCCTGCATTAGGTATAAGTAGCAAGGGAACGAACAATGCATGACACATGCTGCATTGGAAAGACGGTATAAGAGCAAGTAAACTACTAGTGAACCTGATGATGACTTTGCCAAATGATGATCATCAGAGAATGATCATTTCTAGCAACCAAAACAGCTTACACTTTTACATCAACCATTCCCCATTTCTTTTTCTGACAGAGTGATGCGATTACAATATTTTTTGGGTTTGTGAGGTATAAAATCTTTTTTAAAGTAAAAAGGTAGGTGATGGTGGCAATGTTGGCAATTTTATATGAATTACAATGCACAGGTAGGTACAACACTATATGTAATTGTAATATACCTACCTATTTGCTTGCATGCATAAAACCACTTTGTGCATGAAGGCAAAATGTGGTGAGACCTACGGCCACAATACGACAGCTTCATCACATTGAGCATTACACTTACACTTAAACACCAGAAAACGTCTTCCTATCTCTGCATTCATTATCAACATCATCACCACCGCAAAAAAGGAGAATTGTTCCGTATGAAACTAACAATAAATCTCTTTCTATTATCTATGCTCTACACATGAAAAGATGCAATGCATCGTAAAAAATATACTGAAGATTTGAAATATAATAAAATAGCAAAACTCAGCAAAGAATCACAGCACATTTTGACATGCAAAATCTGTAAATTCCACCCATTATACGTTCAAGAGAAAAGTTTTTGTAGAAAATATCCAGTTCAAAAAAACAGACAGACAGACAAACGTGATCACACATTTTGCTTTACCATGAATATAAGTTTGGTATTATGTGTATTATATTATTATTATATCTTGTGTATCACTTGACACTATAATATTTAGGTTTACATAATATATACCTATTATTCTCGTATCTTTCTAGTGGTAATGACAGTATCTTTAACGCATCTTCTGATGGATAAATACCAGTTTCTTGCCCCACCATCATCTTCTTTACATCCATGCATAAGAATAATTTTTGATTTCTCATGAACATTTTACCTGCAAAAAATTATACTTATTCAAGCAGGTGGGTAGCCAGCCAAGATCCGATTCTATGGACGGACCGGAGCCAAGCCAAGCCCGTCTGTAGTATGAATATGGGAGGCACCATTCGCATTCTCCCGTTCTACTCTACAGTACTCATTCACCACATACGGATTTGCAATTACAACATTAAATCTTCTTTTCAATGCAGATATTATATACAACAATCTACTGATGCGTAGAATGATGACAATGGCTTTTCTCCGTCATCTTATGGGATGAAATAAACACAACGCGAATTTAAATCATGGGAAGAAAATTAAATTGGACAGGGCATAACAATTTTTTTAAAGCTGCAGGGAATATTGAAAACACAAAAAGAACAAACACGAAAAGTTGTTCCATTCACTACTACTCGTTTCTATCTGTAAATGGATAGACGGAGAACGTAGATCTACCTCTGTATAAACATGACAATAAGGAGAAAATATATTCATTCGTAGAATGAAATGAATGCATCGATTTGCTCAAGTTGAGAAAAAATGGAAGTATCCTTCATCGTAGTCCATAGTATTCTTTTTTATCATTTACAATGTTTTGCTCGCCTGAAACGTGTAAAAAATTGCTCGCTACATCCGCGTCCATCATATAAAACTAAAAGTTTGACGAAACATTTTGTGCCATGCGGAATAAAAGGAAGTAATGGCAGGATGCTTCATAGTTCGGCTCAGGAATGAAAGGATGATTGATCAATATATTATGAAGAATGAATTAACTGGCTTGGTTTGCATAATGTGGACTCTTCATGGCTCGGGTTGGTTTGTTACAGTGGAAAGTAGCTTCGCTTTCTGCATCATGGCATGACGAACAAAGTATTCATTTCGACTAGTTTTCAAGAACAACACCATTTATATTCTGCTTTCTATGAATCCTAAAAAGCCTGTTCCTTGTGAAATCCGGACCCCGACTATTATGCTAACTCTAAACCACAGAAAAACAACAACCAGTCCCGGAGATGCTTTTGTTATCCGAATACTTCAAAGAAAGGGAATGTGTGCGGGTTGAGCTGAATGAAACTCACTTTGATATTCAAGAAATGAGATTTTTATTATGATTAGATTGTGCATGCATTTCGTTGTCTGCTTTTCTCTCTTCTTTCCTGGTTCATGTAAGTGGACACATATATATGCCCTCTTCTCTCCCATGTAGTCTTTCACCACACACCATACTAAAAGAATAATGCTACTACATGAGTGGTCGCAAGCTTCTATTTTTTAAGTAATATGATATAAAATTAGCCAAGATTCATGTCGGTTGTCTGAAAGTACAACCTGGTCTAATGTAAACTAAAGTTTTACAACAGGCAAGAACTTTTTTGAAAGGATTTTGTTCATTTCCACATCAATGTTGAGTTGACTATGGTAAACTTTCCAACGGCGATCGTTCGATTGATTATGGAGTAGTAAAAGCATGGGTCCAGTGGTTATTGTGTACTGTAAAACAATACGACTACGTGTTCTATCTCAATGGTATATCAAAATCGCATTGTGTTGATACACAATGTTTTATCATAATGTTTGTATAGACAGACAAACTTTTTGAGAACCCAACCTCTATAATAGTATAATAGGTTAGCAAAATGGAAAAGAAATAGTAGATTATGATCGAGTAATTAGATCAAGCATGTTGTTGTAAGGCAGTTATAACGCATTCCTTTATAAATAAATAACTACTAAATGAGAATAAAATATCGTCAAAATTCCTGCCTACTGCCTACTATTGAAATACATACTATATGAAAGTCGTACGAATGTAAAGCTTGTACAACAAAAACGATAAATATTGTATGCCAATGCTATTCTAGATTAAAACGAGAACGATGGATCCTCCTGAAGTTAGCTTTAACTGATGGCTCTGTTTTTATTGTAGAATTTGGAATCACAAATGAATGAAATTATTGCATAATCCATTGCTATTCCTTCGATGCTATATTGAACAAATTCTCCTATGATCCGACATTTTTGACCATGCTTTGCACTTTGCACCTACCAGTATAGCAAAAAGCTAGCATGCAATATTTGTTTTGTATTTTATAAATCAAGGTTCGATAGAAATTGTTGTAAAGAAAAAACTGATTCAAAGGGCTACAAATAATAAAATTCTCAAACATACTACAATGTTTTTTAAATGTGTTTAATTTGTACGGATGAACCTGCTTGCTGAACGTAATTAGCTACACAATGCACCACTTGCATATTTACATACGTATAATCATGTACTTTGAAATGTAATTGACTGAAAGTTGCAGTAATGGTGCACTTGTACAAAAGTTGAGTTGTTCGGATTCAAATTCATTTTTTGCATGACATAGAAGCAAAACTATGCAGCGTATGTCTCCCTTTCTATCTTCTAACGAAAAAAAGCATTAAAGTATTAAAGAAAACATGCATAATAGTTTTCAGTACATTGCAAAAAACGCTTCTGAAACCACCTGTATTGCTTTGCTTACCTAATACTGCCCGATACATGATTTGATTTGCATCTTTCTTCTTTTGATTCACTCTCATCATCATCTCATCTTCCCAGTTTCCTTCTCAATCCTTCTTATGTACTCACTAGCCAACCGTTTGATTTGAAGACTGTGTTGATATTATACAACATCACAAACAACCATAATAATATCTATTTACTACAATGTCCATTGCCGTACAATCTTCAAAGAAGGAAGATAGTAGTCTCGGGTTTTATAATCTCGAGTCGGCTTAAAAATGACGTTGAACTTTCCATTCTATTCGCATCTTCAAAGACATTGAAGACTACAATGCAATGCAAATACACCCCATTCGTATTTCGTACACATCATCTTGTCGTACAAATACAAAGTATAAAAAGCTATATTTTATTCACCGAGAAAAAAACAATCTCATGCATAGTTTAAGGCTTGTGTACTGTACCGTGGTGCTGCTGTAAAGTAGTAAACACAGAATGAAAAATGTTACAGACAAGTGATTCTCTTCTTTCTTTGCTAACATTTTTTCTGTGTTTGTGCATTTCACGTAGGTACTATCATTATTAGTAGAAATCATTGAAATTAAAGCGAAAAGGTGTTGCATTACATTATAAGGAAAATAATTTAACAAAAATTCTAAAAACTCATTGTATTGTTGTGTATCCCCCTCCCACTTTCGTTCGAACAATTTTGAGAATTACAACAGTGAAACCTTCCTCGGTGGTAGTTTTAGTTTTGGTAGCAGAAGTGGTAGCAGAAAAAGAAGCTATTCTTCTATTACCACTACTCCTCCTTGCCAGATCTCTTTCTCTATAAAATTCTAATCACGACGATACGGGATTCATTAAATCTCACCATCATCATCATTTCCATTTGTATGGTTATGGTTATAGATGTTGTTTGCAACTTTTTCTGCTGTTAGATTCAGCCTGTCCGTGCATGGCATGCTCCACTCCATGCACGTTATGCTCAAGTCTGCATTTTGCAGTTTTTTCTACTTTGCTCACTTTGCAGTTGAGGGGAAGTTAAAAGCAGAGCTGATTTTTTATTCTGTTTTGTTGGGCTATTTTCTTGTCTCGCTTAACACTTCCCTGATCTCATCTTGATGAATTCTTTCCTCTTCTCCCTTTTCCTCTGTTTTTAGGGTTTGGCTCTTTGCTACTCTACTAGTCAAATAGGAAAGCTGCTGCCAGCCGGCCGGTTGAAGAGAATAAGCGAGAAAAGCTTGAAACTTTTCAGACATACTCTTAGACAATTATAATATGATATCCATACAGAGAGCGTAGGTCCAATGAATTCTTGCTTGCGCAAAATGATATCTGTTTTGTCTACTTTTGTGTTTGGACCTCCATCTACTTTATAGTACACAGTCATCAAACTTTTTAATTCTCTTCTAGATTAGCATCATTATCATTGCTATTGTTATTTTATACAAAGTATTAAACTCTCAGGTGTTTAATTTTGCAGGACTAATCTTCCTCTAGATGTAGTGCGGTAGAAGAATGATAGACAGCTTTGAGAGCATGGTTTATAAAATAATAATAACAATCATAATGATATCATCATTTTCTTTTATATTATTAATGCCTTGTACATCTTTATTACAAGCACACATGCACAATTGAAAACCTATATTGTAACTTGTATTTTTGAAATTGCCATAATGGCCTTTGAAGTATTTACTACCTCCAACATCAAAAGCAATAATAAGCCTTAAGAAAATTCGTACAGAATTCCCTGTTATCCTATTACTCTATCATATAAAATATGTCCTGCCTAAATCGTATTAGATTCTTATATGCATTGTGTTGAAGAGGGTGTCCTAGTCCGTTGTTCCTGTGGCTAATTATTAATGCTGCGTAATAAAGTTCTACTACCTATTGGTGCTAAGCAGTTTGCGTAGCAGCAAAATGTTTTGAGTTGTTGTGACCGTGTACAACGAAGAATGAAACACTTTTATCATTTCTTACACGAGAAAACAGTGGTGGTGCCTTTGCCGTAACATAAGTAATGTATAGCATAAAATATTTGCAGCAAGAACACTGAACTCATCTCCAAAGAAGACGAAGAGAGCAAAGTTGTGTTTGTTAATAGCAATAATATGCAAACGTTTTTTATGCTCTCTCGTTCTTTCATCTCATCGTATAAACAAAATCTTGCTTTACTTTGTCTGCTTAGTCTGCTACATTAGCTGCGTGTTCAAAAAGAAGTTACGTTACAGCAAACAATTCAATCATCATCATCATCATCATCAAGTCATCTTCCTGTTTTACGAATTCATCATTATTTCATTTCTTGTATATATGTAGTAGTAATAATGTTGCTGCCTTAGCTGGGATATGGGAATCGGGAAGTTTTAGTACGAGAGATTTTACAACTTGATTGCAGTTAGCTACTTCAAATACCTACCCCTTTTACCATCCAAGTTGGCAGTATTGCTGCAACTCCTACTACTTCACTAACATCTACCGCTAGCAACTTTTCTTCATCGCAATGATGATCATCTTGCTCGCTCTTCTAGCAAGAATTCCTTTTGCAAGATTCATGAATGGGAAATAATGATGATTACGATTACGACAATGGACGGCAAGCATTATGTTGTAGGCACTATAGGTAGAGAGGAAAGAGGAGAGAGCCTACAGCAGCACTGCTAGGTACTGACGATTGATGAATCGGTGCTATTGTTGGCGGAGATACCAGTGGTGACTTCATTGATGAGAGCATTAGAAACTTAAGTAAGCGCAAACTTTAGGCAGACAACAATTGACTTAACTATCATGCGATATGCCACTGACTAATGGTTTAAACATGTGTGTGCAAATCCCTTAATATTGCATTGGGATTGAAAAGCGAATTTCAGGTCAAGCTAGAGTTTCGTTGGGTCACCTACATTTAAATACCTATTCGCTTATAATGTGTGCTGTAGGTCAACCTACCAATCCCTGTTATTATTATTATTATTCTTGCAGTGAATCTTGTCCTCGTGCGTTCACTCTTCACCAACACTACAACCGCAGAGCTAGGACATTTGTAGTGGCTCTATAACTTACTGCAAGGAAGGTCCACTTCTCCCTCAACAAAAGAAACGCAGGATGATCGCCGACGCTATAACTATCAATTCATCGTTTTAGATATTTAGAAGAATCTCTCATATGACAAGCTGCTCAGTCACTCGTATATCCAATATTAAGCTAGATATTAAGGAGAATGAAGACCTTTTTTAAAGAGCAAGAAGGAACGCACACAACTTCATCACAGCAGCTAAAATACTAACCAATCTTCATTTTTTAAATTTTAGGCCACTCAACCAGACCTGCCTCGGTTGATAGAAAGTTGTGTAAAAATGCTCAATCATCATCATATCACATTATCGTCTTCGTCATAGTCTTCATGAATGAATCCCACAATTTTCTACCGTTCCACCTAAAGCATCAGCTCAAGAAGACAGAAAGAAGATCAACACAGAAACTGTAGTAGCTCGAGAAAATCAGAAGCTAAAAAATAAATAATGCAAAAATGGCAAATTCATTGATTTTCTTACTCAGTTACCTCTCATGCGTGCCAGGAGGGGTTAGTACCTCCTACTAATCACGCAATATTACTTATAGATGCAAATTTTTTGTATCATAAAATAGGAAAGCTTTCATTGTCACTAGTACATGACATGGCTTTCTGTTAATGTTATTGAAGCTTATTGAATAGGATAGTGAAACTACTTACTTGGCTATATCTTTGCACTTTATTTCGAGTTTGAGAGATGCTTGGCATATCGGCTTGTCTAATTCTGCTTCTTTAAGCTTTCCTTGGTTCTAGAAACATAAAAGATGATTGGACACATCGGCAGTAACAACGTGACAATCTATTCGACATGCATGACTGATCCTGGCACTAGGCATGCGGAGGGAAGAGCACGCAGTACACGTGTAAGTCCTCCCTGAATATTTTGACAGAATATTTGATGACAATAGACTGAAGATTATTTATTTTAATATTTTCAATCACTTTCATTTAAATTTATAAGTATGAACGCCCAATA
>JAQIXW010002171.1:0-16378 GCA_034700685.1 Willowsia buskii | reverse complement strand
ACATATTATGTATTCATGTGTCTATCACATATGAAAAGTACTTTCTTGTCTGTCATCATTATGCTGTTATTAATTTTCTAACATTAACAAGTATGACATTTGTCGCGGTTGTAGTTTACGTTTTGTATCTTTAGAAAATTGGAAATAGAATGAATGTTTTTATGTTTTATGTTATATAAGGGTGTGTGTAGTAGTAATGTATAATCTTTTCATCATTCTCTTTCTGTATGTAGAATGTATACATATGTTACCGATGATCTTAAATATTTTGTATGTCGTGATTAACTTATTGTACATATTTACGCGTTACAAGTTCTAATCTATTAAGTTATAAGTTATATACATATTATTATGTAACTCTGAACCGCAGCATTGAACTTGTAGTTTTTCAAGTTTGTTATTTTGAATTTGGCAGCGTGGAACCGGGGAACAATAATTATGGATAGGTTTGGTTTCGATTTCAACTAAAATGATGACAACTGACAACCTTGAGAATTGGGTTGTTTTGTATCCTGTTAAGTATACGATATAATATAATATTCGCGAGTATACAATACGAAGTAAAGTAAATTAGTGAATGATGATTCAACCAGAGATAATAACTCTTAACGTACATTAACAATACTTTCCGAACATAGCTATTAAAGTGAACAATGCTTGGTGAATGAGATGCAAACAAAGTCGATAAAAATGTGATAAAAATGTAGATCTTGAAACATCCATTGCCTACTTTGATTTTGATTCGTTAGTTCTTGTGTGAGATTCGTAATATGGATGCAAAATGAACATGCAATCATTTAGAGAGATTCTAGCCCTGTAATTGGCTACATAAAAAGGTCTAGTACAGTATAAGTTAATTTAAATGGTTTATTCGTCCTTCTCAGTATTCAGTCATATTCTGATTTCCCAAAAAAGTCCCAGACGTTTGTGCCGCAGACTCTGACTGACTCTTTTAAAGTGTGATTTTCATATAAATTTAGTTTAGTACCCGGGTATCTACCTCTACCTATTTAACTCTGCTTATTACGCATGTTACATGTAGTGTGGAAGGAGATTATTACGGACGTCTTCTACAGTACGCTACGTTGTTGCATTTTAAAACTCCATGAAAATCAAAAAGTTCAGACGTGACCTACAAGATGCATACTGCATAGTTTTATCATCAAAACTTGACTTAAAGATTCTGCGGACTCTCGCTAGACTTATATTATTGTTGGCAAGCTTCTGAAAGAATGTTTTCTTCTTTTTTATATAACATATTATTGCAATTACAGTACAAGTAAAAATTAATGCGTCGTGTCGAGATATTGTTGCGAAGAAATTTTCAACAATATTAAAACCGCGTGTATGGTAGCATAAAGCAAAAACTAGCAAACTATATTAAAACTACTAAAGTTACTTTAAAAGTGATAAAAAGAGATTAAAAACCATTGAAACGATATTGCCTATCACTATTTTTTACAATGTTTTATAATATTATGTATAACATGACAAAACTGTTGTTCACAGTTTCAGTTTTTTGCAGTTAATCTTCCCAGTGAACAGTTATTATGCTAACTGTGAACAATTTTTATTGTAAAGCTCCTCTATATAGTTCACTGTTTTCTCTGATTCGTGTATCAGTCACTGAATAGGCACTTAATGATTATTCAACATGTATAAAAATTCAAACAAAATAACAGTAAGAAAACTTCATAACAAAACCTACTAGGTATATGTGAAACGTTAATTTAAAAATGTACGCATTATAGCGGATACTCTCGACGCTTCTCAACATGATGACCAGTGTGACCACGGATAACGGCATCATTTGGATCTTCGCAACCTATCGCCCCCTCATCCTCCTGTGTCAAGTACTCGCCCTTATGCTGGCTCAAATATCTACCAATAAGTATGGCCATGATGACTATTAGTAGAAACAGGATTGCCAACACAGCACCCAGTACTGCGGACTGTGTGTTTCTATAAATTCTTCGTATCTTCTCCTCGTCCAATTTTGGAGGTGGACGAACCTCTGGAATTTCTGTGGGATGTGTGACTGGCTCAACGCTGCAGAAGTCCTCAACGAGGGTTTCTAAATTTAAGATTGCATTATTATTAGTCAATTGTATGCAGACTTATTTATCTTGAATGCCAAGAATACAAGAAGCTGGAGTTCATCTTTTACCTGGGTAGGAATATATATTTTTGGGGCGATCTTCTTGGAAGTAGTATTTCAATGGATAAATGTCATCGAATTCCACACGAGATATACAACCAACGAAACCTTCCTTCATGGTTTCATTTTTTCCAATGTATAGGTATTCAATGTTATTAAACTGAGCATCGGCGGATGCCTTCACATCAAACGTGAATATCCTCGGCTCAAAATTGTCCACCTGAAGATATTTTGTATTGAAATGTGAGACGATGCTAAGAAAATTGGGAATGTGTGTGCTAAATTTTGAAAATATACACTGTACTGACCTTCATCACAAGCTTGGTTCCGGATTCCATACGGCTAATTTGTACATCATGATACTGACCTGTAGCAAAATTTTGGTCTGGGAAAATGAGCTCTTGTCGTTCAAAGCCAAAATCGAAAACGAGTCGGAGATGACCACTGTTTGAAACCATGAGAGTAAGATATTCTCCAGTTTTATTGCTGAAAACCCCGAGTAGGAACCCTCTGGGCTCGGTTGTAGTGAAACCCACGCGGAACTTTTCAGCAATTGTCGACTTGTAAGATCCACGAAATTCGTATTTAACCATTGAATTAGACTGAAGATTAATTCCGATTTCTGAAATTAGAGAAATGTAGGCTAGCTATAACAGTTTTCCTTTGCAAGTTGAAAGACATGTATTAAAAACCAAGCTACTCACCATCAGCACAAATAGGTCCCTTAAAAGCGGTGAATCGGCAATCACACGTGTAGTGATCATAACCCTCGTCGCAAGTCCCATTGTTGAGACAAGGTCCAGAATCACATTTTCCAGTGCACCCCAAACCAATACCGTAGGTTTGATGTTCAGCAGCTACTTTCATGTCCAACATTATTCCATTAACCATCAATGCGCGCAAGCACCCAACGTAACCATCACGGAAGTCCACACCCGAACCTACGTACAGTTCTGAATTCAACTCAATAGCCCTAACTTGTCCAGCAGGTTGTTGAACAGTTGAAGACTGAGAACCGTCAACCACCAATCTCGCTTGCTTCCTATTCTTTTCCACATGCACAGAATGCCATTCGTTGTCATTTAGTCGTGCACTTGTTTGCACATTTACTCCCATAGGCCCGGATCCGGACTCCAATTGGAATTTGATAAGGTTCCCATTTATGATTTCTACTTTGATGTAGTCGGTGATTCCTTTGCTATGTATTATCACTGCATTTGTCGTAGTCGTCTTGAATTCAAAATATATGTCCCAACTATGTGACAGATCATTTGGTGTTGGTAATGTGAGAGCAGCATCGGCCAATCGGAATGTGACGACATTATCATATAAATCTGTGCAAGAAAGTAATCAAATCCATGTACACTTAACTTCGGATCTAGATATGATGGAACATTGCAACATGAATTAAATTTTACAAAGTCTTACTGTCTCCAGAGCAAACGAGCGGTCCAAGCGTGAATTTTCCCCTTTTTTCGTCAGAGACAGTGCCGGTGTCTCCAATCCGTAGTTCACGCACAGGTAAATAATCCATATCTGTCAGATGACCTTCATCACTCAGCCATGTATCCAAACCGCTATCACAATTGCACCATTTATCCGGCATTTCGCAGGTACCCAAGATACCACAATCACACTTCATTGAACCAGGTAAGCTATCTCCCCTGCAAAAATGTATAAGTTGAATTACACATAGATATATACATCCCGAAAGTCATTATAAGTAATAAGTGTTTAGCGTTCTCGTACCAGTAATCCATCGCTTGATTTTGACGGGATACCCACCAAGTATTTGGGGTCCAAATGTCTGGATTTGAAACTAGTATGAAACAAACGTTTAAACATCAGCATATTATCTCATCATAACAGTCATGATAAAATGTTGTAACTATTGCTAAATTGTTCCTTTTTTATTACCGGGTGTGTTGAAGAGCCTTGAATTTTTACACTCATACTTGATAAACTGCCTACACTCTATGCTTCTGTTAATAACGGCTTCCATTTGAGGGAAATCTCCATCATAATTTATGACCTGAACGAAGCTTCCAGGAGAGTCATAACCATCAACGGGAGTTGGCTCCTCGTTCATGTGGTGAACAAGTGTCTGTGTCTGGCCATCATGATAGTATTGACATGTTACTGGGAATGGCTTTAGCGGACCAGAACCATCCACGTCGATAATCACTTCGGACGCTTGACTAGTGCCATGAACGTTCCTGTAAGCCTGGAAGTTAGAATCACAAGAAAAGTATTATTAATTAATGTTCGTATTTATGATAATACTCTTTTGCGTTCTTGAACCAAATGCATACTTGACACGAAAGGGGATGAAGAGGCATGTGGCACGTCGCGCCAGTGTAACCAGTATCCCTGCAATCGCACTCGAACTCGGTTGACGTTTGCTTGCACTTTGACCCATGCTCGCAGGGATTTGGGTTACATCGGTCGAGCATCTGACAGCTATCAAATCGAAGAGTGTCTTTGCAGCAGTAATTATCTTTCCAATCATTTGGATTATGGAAATTTCCATCGATTGAAATTTGCCGGAGACAGCCAACGTATGCTGAATTGACGTTTGACACGGTTGAAGTAGATGATGTCTCAAACACTACAGATGCTGGTAAACCTGCAAAATTATCATCGGGTCAAGGTTTTTTTAGTGAATGCCCTTACTAATGATATTGAATTCCTATTGCATTGCATTTCTCACCTCCAAAATAGTATAGGCCTCCAGTGAAAACTTTCACCAATCTCGTAGTTTTTACTTCTCTTTCATCAACAGAGAAAGTTATAAGGTTTTGGCTAATGGTGAAAACCACTCTGTGCCAAAGGCCATCATTGAACATATCCGGGAAATTGTCAAGAATTAGCCTGGGCGTTGTGTCTGTGGAAATTTCTACGAGCAGCTTTGATTTTTCCAAGAAAATCTAAATTGCCAGATTAACATTGATGCATTATTTCACGCTTACTAGAAAAAATGAAAGAATTATAAGAACAGAATTTCTAAGAAGCATCATTCATACCTTAAAGAACCCTGCAGAAGTGAATCTGTGGTACACAATCACCCCATAGTCCTGATACGTTCTGAATTCAAATGTAATATTTAATCGTTGCACCCCCTCATATCCTTTCAGTTTAACGTTAGTTCTCTGACTACTTCCTGGAAGAAATGTCACCGGAACGACATTTGACTCCGGACAATTAAATAGAGTGTAGTTCTTGTAGAATGTATTCCATTCTTCATCATACGGTGGGTTCTTTAAATTGTAAATCACATTTGTATCATTCAAGTAAAAGTTTTCTACGCATCCAGTGAAATTTTTTGCGATGATTAGTCCCTCATCTGGATTCGGAACTGCTCCAATATACAGCTGCATATTAACAAAATCAACACTTTAGAATGCATTTTACATATGTAGAGATTAAATGAAACAAGCAAGGAGAAACATTTCTCATGTATGTGCATACAATTTTGTCCAGATCTAGCTGTTGGAAGTCCCCTTTGATTGTCTCTTTAACCTCCACCCGGTCAACAGTAAAGCTGACTTGGTTTAGAAAACGATTAATCGTGACATCGTGCCAAAGATGATCATCTAACAGAGATCCCGCTGTCACTGATGTCATTACGTTTGAACCTGAATTAGCAGCAATTAAGAATTTCAATTAGTATCTTCATAATATGGTGATTCTGTGTAGAATAATTGGTGGGCTCTTTTAGTTTATGCCTGTACCCAAGTTAATGTTCAAAACTAGGCGATTATCTACAAGTTGCAGCGCAAAATAATCGCTTTGCGTTCCCTTTGAGTAAATTAGAACACCGTCTGGCAAGGCTGTTCTAAATCGGAAATTGATGACATCACGTCTCGATTTTATGGGATATCTTGTCAGATTCCGGTATACAATGGCTGTTCCATTGAAAGAGACAGTTTCGCTCACTAGGAACAAATTCAAAAGAATGGTTACTTTTTCAAACCATGCAAATCAACTTCATTCCGTTGCCGGAAGTAAGCGTTTACCGTAGTCACAGCCGTATAGCTCCACCCTCATTGATATTCTGTCCCTCCATCTTGTAGGGTTGATTCTAATGTACTGAGCAATAATGGGCGTTTGGAAAGTATTACTATGTATAGTATTTCCATCTGAATTCCCTTTGAATAACTGAAAAATAATTCACAAGGATAAGTAAAATCTACAATCATGATACATTGGATCTGGGGAAAGTTTGCCTTGTTTCGTCTGAGGGAAGGAGAAGCATTAGGTGTGATAATGATCATATTACAAGTTTAGTATTGTCGACATTAGTTTTATTCCCAGATAGCTCCCGTTACAGTTAAAGAATAATTTATTAGAAAGCACCCTTAGAGAAAATTTACCTCGCCACTAACTGGGTCAGTGTATGATGAAGCCCCGTCAGTGTTAGCAAAACCCCCACCACCAAAAGCACTCATCCAGTTCTCACCGTCATCACTGTATTGTACGTTATACTCGGTGACGTAGCTTCCATCATACCCCATTGTTCCAATTTTTGTGATTTTCTTAGACTTACGGAGATTTATGTACAGTGATTGATAGTAATTTGAAACAGACGGCTGCCACGCCAGTGAGGTGCTGGCTTTGGCCGTTGTGCTGGATTTAACTACGAATTCAGAATGCAAGTGAAAAGCAATGAGTTACGACGAGAGTTCATTTTGAAAATTAGTGAGAACAAAAGGTACCCAAAGACACGAGTCTAGCCGATATGAAATGATTTTAGTTAATGCTAACATACGGCATAAGTTTGCTTGAACTAACAGGACTAGAAAGCAAATTTACTTTTTTTAATGATTATAAGTAGCTTCACTTAATAGTTTTGGTTGTTCAAAATGTAAGCGATTAACAATATTATTTTGAGAACTAATCTTGTAGTCATGAATTGTGCAACGAAAAAAAAACATAATGAAAAATAGCAATGTGAGTGATACAAGCAACTTAAAATCGTATGTACGTTGGTAAAAGTAAAATCGTTATAATGGGGACAAAACAAAAAATACCTTGTTACTTCCATCATTTTCCTTGTAGTAAGAGTAGTCAAGCTCATTGACCGCGTACAAAATCGAATACTCTTTGACAAACTCAAAAGAATGAGCCCTTCCCAGGGTCTCAATTTTTGTTATATTTTTAATTGACCCCAAGTCAACTTGAAGGTACTGGTCAAAATCCGAATTCTCGGCAGTCCACGCATTCCCAGCTAACATTTTTCAACATGGAATTAAACGAAACATTGACAAAAATAAATAAAATCATGCAAAACGAAGCAACATAACAGGAAGACATTAACATGCATGATGCTCAACAAAACATGGAACATGCTCAAATGCTTTAAACATTCATGAATGATCATAACATAGTATTTAATATTTTCTTCATGATAATGTTACGCAGGGCATGCCATAGCACACATTGGTAATTGATAAGCACAAAAATGTATTATCAGTAACTTTGAGTTAAAATGAAAACAAGAAATTTGTCTAAAAAGCTGAAGAATATCTTACAATACATGCGGGCCTGTTCCGGCCCTCTACCAGGTAGTTTGCTGGTTGCGGAAAGGATGGCATTTGTATCCTCTATCAAAGGATACTCACAGTAAGCTGCAAAAGTTATCAACAAGATTCAAACATTTTCGTCAGAACCTTGATTTCTTCACTTCACTGATTTAAATAAATTATCATTTAGTTACTTCATCACTTCTTACTTACCATCATAACTCTTAGTCACTCCAAAGGAGCAGAATAAAAGTATCACTAGCGCAAACAATCTTCGATCCATTCTTATTGTCGTCATAATCTTTGTTCTCGAATCATTCATTTTAAATAATATTTATCTCTATCCACAATCTTTCTTAAACACTGGAACACAACACGTGAGAACAATCGTAGCTTGTCATTTCGTACAAGCTATAATATAACCTTTCTAGAGAGAAATGCACTGAGAGACTCCAACTGCATGAGCGTCAGAAAACTTAATGCATCACATGCAAACTTGTTTAAGTAAACGCCTGTATAGTTGCCTATGAATTGACAAAGATTCCAATAAGGCTACTTTTTATGCTTGCATAACTATGATGAATTCGGTGGAAAGTGATGAAAGATTCTTCGGTATACTCGTGTCAGTTTAAAGTAATCTGTCTTGCCAATTTGTTTTAATATATTTGTATGCTACATTCGCTTTAATTTAATCTCACTTGATTAGAGTTAACAAATATTATTTTATATATTATTGTTAAAAATTCGTTAACATATATATTTACGTCTAGTTGTGTATGTACCTACGCCTAGTTTTGTTATTATTGTTATGCTCGCTTCCAGTTGATGACTCAATGGCTTTTAGAGTAGAACTTTTTACATATTTTATACCATGCAGCTAGTGCAGCCACTTATGCCAAAAGGGTTGCTGAATAATGTAAAAACTCTAATGAAGGGGTTACAACACAGGAAACCTATTACCCTGCGGTATGCGTATACATCTTATAGAATAATATATTTTAAACTGTTATATAATTAATGTGTATGCCAGTTTGTGCTTGCGGGACGCAGAGTGACTGTTATGACTCAGCTTGCTGAAAGGTGGTAAAGCTGTTTGGTTAGAATTTAGAATCACCGCTTTGACTAATACACTGTACCAAAATCTTCAGCCATACGTTTTTAATACACACTCTGCTGGATTGCAGGTGAGACCTTTTTGTACAGGTGTGTGTTTCAATGCTTCCTCACATCTACTCTTTGATTGCTGCTGTAATCATATAACCCTTTGGTTTATGAAAGATCAACACATTTACACAAGCTGTCTCTCAGTCAGACACACTCATCATCCACCAACCAGCACCACATTTATATTGTTACGAGTAGTATGTTCTTGGTAAATGCTCCCTATACGCTTTCTAGTAAAACCACCAAGTTCCAGCTATTTCATGTATAGGCATGCATCATGAGTACATAATTGTATTATGCAGTGCAGTAGTAAGTGAACAACAGACCACATACAAACCAACAACGGAAGAGCGTATAGTATGTACATTTACTTTACAATGTACAATGTATGCGGATTGGCAACTCTTCATACTACAAGACCTACAATAAAAGTAGAATGCTAATCTACAATGCTTGTCCTGTCAGTTGACTCACTTTTCCTCTTACTCATTACTACTATAACCAAACATTCAAACATTTAACGTTAAGATTTCCCTTTCCGTGTTTTTATGTTTGAAATTCAAGCTATAAAAAGGCTTCCCTATTTACACGATTCAGAGTTTTATGGCGAAGAAAGCACAACACTTTCCACAATGTACAAAGCAGATTCTATCGGTTGATGTAAAGTGAAAAAGAGCAAGTTTGCTTGGAGTTCGTATATAGCATTCTTTGATTCTCATTTTCGTTTGCTGTCGTTGGTGTTATATAGGTAGTTATGTGCATCACTACAAATTTTGGTCTAAAATGCATTGCAAAAGATTGGTATAGGAGAGATGTACGCTCATCGTCATTTCACGAGCTGTCGACGAGTGAAACTTTCTGTTCAGTTGAGCTTTTTTATTCTGATTCTCTTTTCTTATCTCTGCATCATGAACATTTTATTCTGCTTTGCCAATGAAAGCATTTTAAGCCTTATGTATTCACAAAAGTCGTATATTCATTAGCATCTCTCCATTATTCCAATAAAATCAACATAATTCAATAGATATAATTCTCTCCATGTCCCATATGAATATTTCATGTCTGTTGCCAACATGCAATGTTCAGTTCAACCCATCAGCTTCAATTTTATGGTCCGTTAAAGCCTGTTCTCGTTGTTCGTTGTTTCTCTGACTCTACTCACAACCAAAATGCGAGATGAGTTTTTATACATCTTGCGAGTTAAACATTTTGAGTGGTCATACATGTTGAAAAACAGAGAAGGATAGCAATATGGTGAAATCATAGTACTAACGTAAGTTAGCACATGCTTTTACGAAGACCAATGAAATTCAGGCAAGCATATAATGAAGTGAAAACTGTACCACAGGTTGTCAAATGCTAAAATCTTGTTTACTTGCAACGAACAAGAGAGATATGCTGATGAGGCAAAGAAATTTTTTAGGTAAAAGCACATGGCATACATCTGATGCGGTTTGATATATTCGAAATTAGATGAAAACAAGGCTAAAAAGCCTACATAATATTCCAGATGTGTATGGTAGTGAAATGCTTTGAAGCAATATAGCAAGCTATATTTCAGCTATATAACATTTGACATTAATGGACGTATTATAAGTTTTGTAAAAAACATTCGATTATTTTTGTATATTAATGTAGATAGTGCATAGAGATATTCGCACCATTTACTAGTTGGAATAAATGTTAACATAATTTTTTTATTGTGTAACATTTATATATCATATACATACTAGAACAGGCAGAGTCTGCCACTGTGCCACACTACACAACTGGCATACTAAGCTTGTCAACGAGATTGTTTTTCAGTTTGAATCACGCGATGACATACAATTTGTGATATAACATATAGATATAACACCATCTCTAAGTTTCTTTATTCAGCTCCTCCAATGTCAACCAGTTAAAGAAAAGTTTAAAGTATCATCTAAAAATTGGGCCGAAAGTTCACTGCTTAAACCAAAGATTTTTCCGTACCGTAAACCTTAATGATGTCTTCACTAAATAGAACCCGCTCCGTTGTCCTCCAATCTCGTCAATTACTGAAGAGATATGGTGCAGTAATGAAGGTCCGAAATGGCTCATCGTTTAACATAATGGATGCCTTAAATTTGGATGGACTGCTCACCGAGGAGGAAAGAAAAATTCGGGACATGACAAACGAGTATGCACAAAGTAAATTGCAAACACGAATCCTGAATGCAAGCAGGAAAGAAATATTTCATCGGGAAATTTTCAATGAGATGGGAGAACTCGGACTTTTAGGGTGTACTCTGGGGTAAACAATTGTTCAATAAACATTAGCATGCAAGTTTGTTCTATATACGTCAAAATCTATATGGCATGATAATTATGACTGCTAGATGTGAATGATGTGATTATTACTTTGGTACCTTTCCACGAAAGGTACAACAAAGACATGCCTCCGGTCTCTAGCATCAGTTATGGACTTATAACCCGCGAGGTGGAACGCGTGGACTCGTCCTACCGGTCTGCTCTTTCTGTACAGTCAAGCCTTGTAATGTATCCCATTCATGCATTTGGAACGGAGGAGCAAAAGAAAAAGTACTTGCCAAAATTGGGAGCAGGCGAATTCGTGGGAGCTTTTGGTCTCACGGAACCAAATCATGGATCTGATCCTGGGGGCATGCAGACAAAAGCGAGATTAGATGGAAACGATTACATTTTAAATGGTTTGTTTTATTTCAATACTAACAAATTCAAATCTTTTAAGAATGCAACGCAATTAGGAAAGCACAATGTCATTCTACTATTTCTATAATTACTGATGAACCTCAGGCTCAAAAACATGGATAACCAACAGCCCTATTGCGGATGTATTTGTTGTCTGGGGTAAAGACGATCAAAATATGATAAGAGGGTTTCTCCTAGAAAGGGGAATGGCTGGTTTATCTACTCCAAAAATTGAAGGGAAATGGAGTTTGCGTGCCTCTGATACTGGAATGATTGTAATGGAAGATGTGAGAGTGCCTAAAAGTAACTTGCTACAAACACAATCGATGAGAGGTCCTTTCTCTTGTTTGAACCAAGCTAGGTAAAGCTTTATTTGTTGTAATACAATACTGCTTTCTCCATTCATTTGATGCATAAATATATATATAGGCAGGTAAATCTTGTTACGAGAAGCAAAGTTATTTGACCAGAAACAAACTGTGATTATTTTTTGCAGGTTAGGCATAGCATGGGGAGTCCTGGGTGCAGCAGAATTTTGCTATCAAACAGCCCTTCAATATACTTTAGACAAGCATCAATTTAACAGGCCATTAGCTCAAAATCAACTTATTCAGAAGAAACTCGCTGACATGCTTACAGAAATTACTTTGGGTCTTATGTCTTGCTGGCGTGCAGGAAAATTAAAAGACGAAGGAAAGTTGACACCTGAGATGATCAGTTTAATTAAGCGCAACTCTTGCGGAAAGAGTTTAGAAATAGCTCGGACTGCTCGCGATATGCTGGGCGCTAATGGAATATCAGATGAATATAATGTGATTAGACACGCTTTAAATCTGGAGGCAGTGAACACATATGAAGGTACTCATGACATTCACGCGTTGATCCTTGGAAGGGCTATCACAGGAGGACTATCAGCGTTCTTTTGAATCTGATCCGCATACATTAAATAATAAATTACTTGTGAAAGTTAGTAATCCAATTCATATAAACAATGAAAAATTACACCTTTTTAAAGCTTCAGTCCTATAATATTCCAGTAGAATGATATTGATGTTTGCCTAATTTTTTTTGATTTTTCAAATAGATAAAGCATGAGCATATATGTCGCTGCATGTCCAACTCCAACATTTCAATAGCATAAAATTTTCTTGTCGTATATTATAAATACTTCTTACTTTGTGTCTTAAACCTTAATCATGAAATAAACAATTTATAGCAATAATTATTTGTAGATTTTCGAACCAGCTTTATTTACATAGTCGACACTAAAACTTCAGTAAAATTACATGTACATGCATGTGAACGAAAAGTTGACGAATGAATGATTCCTTTTCTTGGGATAACAAAGATGCAGTATGCCGGATCATATAAATTTTATAATGTGGTAGGCACTAGCATCACCAAATTCTTTACCCTTCTTGGCCATGCATTGATATTTCGTCAAAATTTGATGATGCATATATGGACGGTCGTTCACAAATACGTCATTAGTTTCAAAGCTTGTATTGTTTCGAAATCATCCTTTTCTGACGCATTTACAATGAATTTATAACTTTTCAATTAGCTTTTCACATTAAATCCTGTTTGAAATTTAGCTGGTAAATACGTGAATTAATATTGGTTTGTCCAGATAAACTAATGTAAACCATATTCGTATTCTGCTTAAACGTTCGTTGACGTTGAAAATGTAATATAAGCACCATTTCACCAAAGATGCATACATTAAAATTATCTACATCAATATCCGTCATTAACATTCATGTATTCTAGGATTAAATCGTCGTATAAGTCTATTGCTTTACTCACTTGAAACTGAAAAAGAAGATGCGTTTCGAAATTTTTCTTTGATACTACCGTATAAAAGCATACTTTGTTCCATTAAATGATGTGCCGCTTAGACACTTCCGAATATTCTGGCATGTTTGAGGCTTTTGATTTTGATGACATTCGTCTTTGTTTGCTGCCACGACACGACACGAATATTTCATGAGTAACTCGATTGAATATTATGACAAACTTTTGTTTCAGTAACGCAAGCACACATTCAATGCAAAGGTATGTTGATTGGTTGCATAGAACGATCATAGAACAAAGTAGCTCAGTAGAGGTGTGGGAGGGCGACGGTGCCTTCCTTCATATTGCACAGCATAGGAATTTGGCAAAGATTTATAGCATTTTAAAATAATTCATTAGATTTGTCGCATTTGGATGATTAGCGATTTTGTACTTTGGACATATTTTGGATTTTCTCTATTGATCAATATAGCTTGTTTGTTGTGCTATATGAATATTCCAATTATCTAAACTCTACATGAATGCCAAGTTTATTATATGTTTAGGTGGATTGATTTTATTTTTCAACGCTGTGTTGAGTTGAAACTCTGTGCAAAACAAAATGAATCTTGCTCAAGCCAAATGATCTAGAATAAAAGGTGCTCATTTCATTTAAACCAGAGTACATAAAGTGTCCCAAAAATAATAGATTATGAATACATAAATACGAAAATTCTTTTATCAAAGCACTATAAACTGCAGATTCCTAGCTTCCTCCCACATTTTCATAGTGAATGAATGAAACAACGCAGAATGCCGTGTGCCAGCTTTGTTTGAGGCATAGAAGTATACGTGTTTACGCGATAACGTACATTATGACACTGTCGAACTAACTAGAGAAAAAACGTTCAGTTTTTTCTTCTTCCAAGTAATCACACCAACTGCAACATATAAGCTTTCACCTAGTACCTGTGCGCCTTGCTCAAATCATAGAATAAATGTGCAGCCACTCCAGAGAAGAAACTACATACATGTAGGTTAACTACTCACCAACTTACCATACGAAAGAAAACGTAAAAGTTAAACTTGCATTTATGTCAGGAACAATTCCTCCAATTCAGCCAACCAAGTCTGAAAACTTAAGATTTAGCCTGATACCTTATATACATCATATATGAAACATGCCATGGAAAGAATGATATAATGCATTGACTTGAAAAGAACCAAGAGCCAGTACCAGGCTGAAACTACGTCGGATTCTTGTCGCGTCCTGATCCAATTCTTTCTTTTTCATAAGATTTTGTATAGATTATGTTAGTTTGCATGAAGTTCTAGCTCTTCAGTCCTTACTTCATCCTGCCTTTTTTTCAGTGAGTCAATTTCAATATTAGTTGTCAAAAAACTATTGTGTTACTGACTGTTGGTTTTCTTTTGCTGCACGCATACGTTTCTCCCAGTTTAAGAAATATTTCGTCCGGTTATTCAGAAAAAAATTCATTAATTTGCATAGAAAACAAGTTAATTAAAGACTTTCTCGCTTTTTCTATAACGTCCAGAAGATATTGTGTGTACGGTAAACGTAGATATTCAATATAAGTGAGTGATATATCGTATGAACAGCATTTTACACTCATTGATCGGTGTGCTCGTGCTCGTTCATGAAGACATTTGATACGCAGAATGGAGGATACTACGAGCACGGCGGCATCTCTCCAATTTGGAGATTCGTCCATCCTTTTTGGAGTGTTTAGTTTCCTTGCAGGGCCATCCCTACTTGACGTAGGTTGGAAAGTTTTGGACAACTTCTCTTGGAGCATTGCAGTATCTCTTGCAGTTCTCAGTGTCGCAACCTATTTAACCTGGTATTTATTCTTTCGACCATTCAACTTATTCCGAGTAAGTAAACCACTTATATTTTTCTATTTTTCTCTTCAACGCATTGTAAAAAAGTTGATCCAGTTTCCTCTCAACTTTTCATGTTTCATATCATTATGCATACACTCAACATTGATAAGTGTATGTACTTTCCCTCTGCATTTACATTTGCACAACCTTTCAAAAATGAAAACAATGTCATGCTGCCATACAATCATGGGAAATAAACACCCAAGTCACAAGTATAAAGACACTCTTCTCTGTGAGTGAAATTAAGTAAAAAATCCAAACAAGCACACCGTTCTAAATAAAGAAAAGTCCGAGCAAAGTACATGTAGAGCCTGTGCTGCATTGCAGGAATGTTATGCGGCGGATGCTCTTTTTCTTGAAATTATCGATATAGCAGTCTTTCTTTACTTTTCTCCATTCACCTTTTCTGTCCAGTGTGCAGTCATAGTCATATATCATATATAATAAAGCAAACTTATTATAAGCACATAATCTGTATAATACATTTTATCGGTATCAATTTACTCACTTGTCACTAATGTTAGCAAGCATGTCATGCATGCCTGCCACAGCTCCTGGCTAAATACCTGTCAAGGCTCACATAGCCCCGTGGATAGAAGTTACCAGAATGAGTAAAAGAATGATCGTAGACAGTAGACACAATGACCAAGATAAACAAGAAATTGCAGTAGTATATAGACTTAACTGAATGTTATCATTTTCCAATGAGTTTCCATTTGGTTAATTACTCTGTTTGATATGAATGTTTTCAGGACTTTACCGATCTGGGATTCGAGCACATTGCAAAACAGGGTCAGCACAAGAGCAACGCAGCAAGACGAAGCGTAATTAACGAATTCAGGAAACGAAGAAAAATTGGCGATCTCCCTCCATCTTACCCTAATGGGTGGTTTGCCATTCTCGAGTCTGACGAACTTCCTGTCAAGACTGCAAAAGAGATTGATTCACTAGGTAGAAAGCCCACGCTTAATTACAGTAATAGCAGTTTGTGACGATAAGGTATTGAAAAAATGAATAATATGCAGGATGCCCCGAAATTGATAAGGAATATTGTGTTATAAGATGCTTGTTTTTTCCAATTTTTATCTTATTGTTTTCCAAATTTTAGCCATAAAGCTTATCAACATCATATTCAAAAATCATAAATTGTACTGAATGAACTATT
>JAQIXW010002170.1:0-16380 GCA_034700685.1 Willowsia buskii | reverse complement strand
TTCAATACGCAAAGTCGGGTATTGATTTAGGAAAAATGAAAATCTTTTGATTGGTTCAAACACAATTGTTCTGGGAATTCTATACTCCCTATCGACAAAGTCTGAAAATATGTGAAGTTTCGAACAGATGTGGCAACCTCTGTAAAGATTTATTTGATGTGGATTCACCACATTTACAGCTAATATAATTTGTGCAGCTTTAAATCTAAAGGGCACAGTTAGATAATAGTTTCTTGAGTAACGTGTTTCTCGGCGTTCATATAATGTTGGGATAAATATCAACATAAAATGTAAATATGTGGTTACGTGTAATGGCAAATATTTGTACGGATAACTTATGTCTAAGTAGCTTCCCAGATTCACAGGATTTCTTTCCAAACTTGGATCAGTGGATTCAGTTGGTAGTATAAAAGGAACGTGTAGGACACAGAAGGGTATAAACTTGTGACACACAAACTGCTGATAATTTTCTAAGTCAGAATTTTCTGTACTGTAGGAGTTGTTGGATTTTAAAAGAACAAGTTTTGGAGCAAGTGAAACACGAATGCAGTCATTAAACTCCTCTGCTGACACGCGTTTATTATAAGTGGATTGTAGTTGAGCTGTTGAAGGGATTTGAAAGAGTACTGTACAATCTAGAAATAAACTTTCTGCATTTTCAAATACACAGCTAATAGCACAATGATTAATTTGCAATGTGAATGAAAGAAAGCTTCTTGTGGAAATATACAGAAACAGTAAAAAACAAGGTACGGATTTCATCGCTTGAAATTCAGAAAAGTAAACTAGAAAAGGCAATAGAATTTTTTTAAATAGCCCAAACAGCACAGCCTTCCTTTTCCGTTTTTCTTGTGGCGATGCAAAAGATGTTGCATAAAAATTTAATAATTTAAAATACACTTAATTTTGCAAATAAAATACGTCAACGTTAATAAAATGTATTTAGGTATTTAAGACAAATTAGTTAATTTATTACATACGTTAGAAATATTTCAAGCACATCACCATCTTGAGATAAGTATGATTCTTGTTTTAAAATATTTGACCATTATAGAAATTAAAGTTTAGCTCGGTTTATCGTGATGAGTGGCAGAGAAGTGTATTAAATTCTCAAACTGTACTTTGTCAGGCATGAAGCCTTCGCATAATATTCAATAAGCTTAAAAAATGTTTAAAACATAAAAACTTACATGTGCCCCAAAATCCATGTTGGATGAAATTATAATTTTATTCTTGCAAGTTAAAGGTGGCAGCAATCATGATAATATTTCCAAAGTTTCGCCAGTTTCGTGTTATATATTTTCACTCCATAATACCAAAATCGTTTGAATTTCATCCTACAATTATTTTTATAACATACAAACCGTAGCGTAGTACATGCCGAAAATCTTTGTGCCTCAATTTCATGAGCGCAAAGCATAAAACGAAAGAACGGTGACATCAAATTATAAAATTTACAACAATACAAGTTTAGTTGTTTTTATGATCAAGAAGCCCAAAATATTTAATGATGTTCCTCTCTCGTAAAAGTTACTGGAGCCAATGTGAATCCTGATATCTCTACATGCTCGAATCCCCAACTGGAATTCCTTCCAAATTTCTTTATTCCACTTGACCCCCAAATCTGTTCCCAAGCCGAGCTTCCAACTTGATATAATCCGTTTACTAATATTATTAGTTTTTCCAGGAAAGTAGTAACCACTTAGCATTAGCATATTGCACGCAAATGTTACGTATATTACAGCACACAACCCAACGTTTGAGGTGCTATTTCTTATGTCCATATCAAGTATGACCACAGAGAGAGCCATCGTAGTCAGCATAATTATGGCCTTATATTGGGCAGCTAACTTTCGCTGAAAGCAGTCGTTACACAGGGCAGTATATATTTGAATTTGATGATATTCCTTTAGCCACTTCTTAATTTGAAATAATCCATATAAGTTCTTCAATTTCTTTCTTAAAGAATCCGTGAGAAAATACAAAGCTATACTGCTAGCAAACATGCCCATGTAAATGACAAGACAGCAAACAGTACATGTCATAGTACCCATCCAAATCTCAATACTTGTCAATGCAAACTTAAGAAATAGCCACAGCCCATATTGATTTGTCACAAATGAGGAAATTGTGAAAGAAATTGGTTCATTTTTTGAAGTTATTACTACAACTGTATACAACAGCAGCAAACAAAATGACATTACGGGAATATTTAATAAAAGAATTTGCAAATGTTTTGACTGATGAATATTTGGTATTGTAAATAGTGTATTGACTGCTTGAACAAAAGATAAAGTGTTCTTTCGAATATATGATAAAGTCAGAGTCAAAGCGAGAACTACTGCAGTCCAAAGAACCAAGCTGATAAGACGATCGCCAGAGAGAATTAAAGAATTTTGTTTGAAAGAAATAAGAAGGCACATAAGCTGGATGAGTCGGAAAAACAATTGAAAGTTTTCCAATATTTTAAGGTTTAAGGCGACGTTTCTGTTTTTGATGATGCCTAATAGCCTGTCATATGCACTGACACTGTAAAATGGACTGAAGCCTAGAAAGGTTAATTGGAGAAGTCGTACTTGCAAGCGAAACATAAGCTTAATATTGACTGGTCTCAACACAATATTCCATTTCATTTTTAAAAATTCCTTTTGGAAGCAAATACTCGTTTATGACTGCTAGTAATCTTGAATTAAAGAACAATAAAACTGTTAGAAAATATATAATAAATTAAATGAAAGATTCCAGGTTTTTTCCGAGGCAAAATTACACAAAAGAATGTTTCCCAACTTAATGCCACTACTGTTCAAGCTGCATTCAACAAATATTCTAAATCTAAGTACAAGCTGATCGAACTAACTCATAATGTTTTGTAATCTAAAATTACTACATCGAAAAGGCTGGTCATCTAAATTTCCAAATAGCTTGTATCGGAGATGACGAATTATTCATATTTTGCAATTTAAAGTTAATAATAAACTAAAAACCAAACAACAAGCGTCATACATTGTCAAATGAAACAGTAATTGCGACCTACTTTCAAAACAAAATAGTTAACAGGTTTTGGGATTACTACATGATCAGTTTTATTACCCATATCATGTCAACGTCAATTGTAGATATTTACATCGCATACTTCACGTGTGCAAAAATTTCTTCAATACATGTTTTGTCAAGTATGTAAAGTAATTGTTATGTAATAATTGGTAATGTAATTAAATACACACAATAGCCGCAATAAAAAATAACCCGTTCTACATATCTATTAAAAATTTGATAAAACCCATAGGTTTTAAACTATTGAGTTACGTATGTTAGCAAATTTTTTGAAGGATAGACATTTAGACTAAAATCATACTTAAAATATATTACACGTGTAAACATTCATAAATTCTGAGTATTCAATTCAAGTGTGGTGCTTTCAAACTTTTAATATACCTTTATTCGTAGTAATCGTTTATGGAAATTGAAAGATATAGCCTCTTAGCCCTGACATTTCAATCATCCTCTGTTGTGCACCCTCTTAAAATCCGTTAATAAACTCTGTCGTTTGCTACATTAAAAAATGCTTTCCATACTTCGCATTTACTTGACATGTTAGATTTACTTTGAATACTGCATACGAATAGATATATATATATTGTTTAAAAACAATGGCTACAAACAAAACATAAATTTAACAATGAAAACCATTCTAGAAGCTTACATTCTAGCCTTCAGTTTGACTTCTCTGCTCTCATTAGGCACTGGATGCCTCCTAAAATCAATATTCAGAATTGACGATTTCAATACAGTATACTTTTCCGGTCTTCTTTTCGCAAAAAACTATAACAGTTATCACAACTGTTATAAGTTATCCAGTTACGCTGTAATAAACTACCACAACTTATCCTTCACTTATAACAACACCACAGCCTGGAATAATACGCGTGTTTTAGAAAACGTTGTGTATGTATCCTCACTAAGGAAGCATGGTGGCTCCGCAATTTTAGAGGTTACATTTTCCCAACAAGATAATCCCATACGGTTACCAACGTCTAATGACATAACTGGCACATTCTTGAATGCATTTTTTCCAGAAATGAGTGCAAAGCAGGATATATTTATCCCTCGATCAAGACTTCCATTTCAGTATTTCGTAATATTCATACTATTTTTTAATATGGACACTGACAATATATCTTTGCTTCTGACATTTCCCAATCTACTTCCATACACAAATATCATCATAGTTAACTTGGACAAATTAACGTTCCAAACAAAAATTTACTCCGCATGTTTTACGTGTGCTAGAGATAAACATTCTGAGAACTACGATAATTACCACCGAACAGTTATTTTAAAGTCTCTAATAAACCGGATACAACCATCTGAAAATGTGTTCACCGACCATAAACTAAATAATTTTGGGTTCAATTTTATCGACAATAGGATTGCAACTCTACTAAAAGGTTGCTATGGCAACCCATCAAATTCAAAATATTTTAAAAGAAAACCAAAATATGTGTACTATTTTACTTGCTTACAACTTAGAATTACCCAGTCCGTTAACTGCACATCATACATATGCTTAGAAGCTATAAATCCTTACTTTATAATGACTGCATCCCCAAACAGTCGGCCGAATTTAAAAAGAAAGTATTCGGCTATTTTACTACCATATGTCTCGGACATTGACGGTCTTAAATTTGTCACTATTCTCGGAATACGGGAGAGAAATGGAGGAGGCAAATTAAACTTTATATCTCTTATTAACCCATTCACTCAAACAATTTGGATGCTACTGGCAACAACAATAGTTTTTACTTTAGCGATTCTAAACGCCGAGCACTCGAGTTTCTGGTGGTTTTGGCTGGTTTCTGAGGCATTTGAAAATGGGCCTGATATTCGAAAATTAGTCAATTATAAAATTTTTGGATTAGTTTCAGTTTGGTTGTATGCCTTAATTTTGCTAAGAAACTTTTACACGTCCTCAATGTATTCCTATCTTACCGTTGCACCAAGTCCAGATGGATTGCCAAGGTCATACGAAGATTTTCTTGAAAACGGATCTAGCCTACATTCAATATTACCTGGTGCCCTTCTTGCCGAGTTTCAACTGTCATGGCCGGCTTGGCTCTTGTCTTTGAGAAGTAAACAAATAAATGGGAGAAACATACTCAAAAACCTAAAGTTTATCACGTATGCAGGGTTAGCAGACAAAAGATTTGTAAATATTTTTTTGAAAACTGATGGAAATGTAGTGTGCACTAGTTACGACAATGCAAATAAGATTTATGGAGCGGTGAAGCAAGAAGCACCAGAATTAAGATGTGACGTGGCTTCTAGAGTATACTTATTTTATACTGTGCTAGGTATAGAAGATATGAGAGATTTGAGAATGAGAGTACCTATTTTGCACATATTTGCTAAGCGAAAATTTTGAAACCTTTAGAATCCAGTGCAACGATTTTTACACATAATTTGCATTGGTATTTTGAGCAAAATGAATTTTGTGTAGATCTACTCACTAGAAAACTAGGGCAAATTGTGGAAAGTGGATTAACGAGCTTATACAAGAAGTACCATGACATTGAAAATCAACGAAACAGCTTCAGCGAGGCCAAGTTTGAAGGGGGATTTAACTCATCTTGGAATTTATATTATCTTGCTTTGCAAGCGGTCCATAATAGCAAAATGAGTAAAGTGTTGTATAGCGATGGGGATGACATCTATGGAAATTTTATTGTAAAACTTGATCATGTACTTGTAGTTATGTTACTTTACTTAATTTTAAATGGAGTAGCTTGTTTAGCGCTAATATACGAAATTGGTAAATTTGTTTACATGAAAAACAATCAGCATTTAAGTTTCAAACTAGTCTTGTAGGTTATGGATTTATTTAGATAAATAATTATTGTCGTGAAAATAAAGACTGATTTGCAATACCTAAAATATAAATTATAAAGCCGTCAAGGAACTTAAAGGAAAACCTGAGTGTGTACTTGTTATTATGTTACTTTATCTAATTTTAAATGAAGTAGCGTATTCTGCGCTAATATACGAAATTGGGAGATGCGCTTACACAGCAAAACAATTAACTTCAAAGTTTGAATCAAGTCATTTAATTTAGTATGAATAGCTTTCAAGTGATAAATTGCGTTTTTGGTAATATGAAAATGTTTATTTATATATATGTCCACTTTTTTAAACCCACCATCATCATTTTTTAAATAAAATATATATATAAAGTTTTAAAATTTACAGCAATACAAGTTTACTCGTTTTGACTATCAAAAATCCAAGTATGTTTAGTGAGGTTTGTCTCTCATAAAAATTACTTGAACCAATGTAAACCCTAATATCCCTACACGCCCTTATGATTACCCGCAAATCCTTCTGATTTTCCCTATTCCAATTAATGTACTCGTATTTCCCCAAGCTAAGTTTCCAATCTAGAATAATTCTTCTGCTGATATAGTTGGTTCTTCCAGGAAAATAATAGCCACTTATCATAAGCATGTAGAACGAGAACATTACATAAATTGCCACACAAACTCCAACATTTGATGCACTTTTCCGAATGCCTATGTCCAGTATTACAACAGATAGAGCAATTGTACTTGACATAATTATCGCTTTAAATGGAGCTGCCAATTCACGTTGGAAACAGTCGTTAACAAGTGCTGTATAGATTTGGATTTGTCGATACTTTCTAATCCAGCTCCTCATTTCAAGATTAGATGGTCCGTTTGATAACTTTATTTTGTCTCTCAAAGATTTTGTGATAAAATATAAAACTATACTGCTTCCAAACGTGCCCATAAAAACAACTATGCAACATGAAGTATTAGTCATGGCCACTATCCAAATCTCAATGCACACACATATAAACCTAACAAGTAGCCAGGCATTAGATGATTTTGTCACAAGTGAAGATATTGCAAACGAAATTGGTTCGACACTGGAAACCAAAACTAAAATTGGATATAAAAGTAAGTAACATAGGGACACTGGAGGCATAGTTACAAATAAAATTTGCAAATACTTTGACTGATGAATATTTGGTATTGTGAAAAGTGTGTTGATTACTTGTATCAAACACAAGTAATTCTTTCGAATGTATGACAGTGTTTGAGTTCCGGCGACAGCTGAAAGAAGGTAAAGTATCAAGTTGATGATTTGATCACCAGCAAATGATTGATGATTAGTTTGAAATAATATTAAAAGGCACGCAATTTGGACAAGACGGTAATAAGTTTGGAAATATTCCAATATTTTAAGTCTTAAAGTGACGTTTGTAGTTTTTTTGTAGTCAAAAATTTTGTTAGAATCTCCAGACTTAAGAAATGGACTAAGGCCAAGAAAGGTTAATTGTAGAATTTTGAGTTGCAGTTGGTACATCTGTTTAATGATGGTTGGTTTTACTGGGATATTCCACGTCATTGCTTTACTTGTAATTTTTGCTTCTTAAAAAGGGAAGAAAAACTTGAATATACTGACTTACTGAAAAGTTTTTGCGTGACTTATAGTTTTTTTCCTTTTCAAGAAGCGGTTCCTCGTTGTTTTCAGCAAAGCAAAAACTTTCTCCAGTAATTTATTTCACATTGAGTTTGCGTTGGCAGCCACAAATTAAACTTTGCAGGGTGAGCTAGCATTTCTTCATGTAAAAACATTGATTTGCCAATAATTATAGCTTCCTGTCAAGTAAATGGTAATTAAGTAAGATTGAAGATTTACTAGTTCGCAAGAAAATACACAAACATTGGAAAGGATGCTATAGAATTATTGTTTTTCAAGTTAAATAACCATGTACTCGCAGCAGAGAGGTATTCATAGATATCATCAAGGCGTCTGAATTTTCGTGTTTTGCTAGTTCTTAATATATAGATAGAATCTAAGACGACATTAAAAAGGCTTACATTCAAAATTAGGAAACATCATATATGTATGTACGGAATTCCAATTTTATTATATTTAGCTCAAACGGTTTTAGAACTAACGTTCCTGTAGGCCGGACATGGAAATTCTTACAAATTCCTTGGGATCAGGGATACATAAAAATCCCTGATGACCCAAAAAATCCCTACTCGCCCGGCCCAAAACCCCTGCTGAACAAAAAATCGGAAATTTCCGAAAAAAAATTCCTGGTGGCAAAAAAAAACCTGGTGGCCAGGCAAATTTTTCGGGATCGCGGATCCCGTGATCCGTAAGAATTTTTTCCTTGTCCGCTGTGGGCTATGCTACAATAGTAAATTCTTAAAGTAACCGTTTTATGTTGTAAGGGGAATGGTAAGAAATAAATATCGGACACGAAACAGAAGTTCTTCTTCACCATTACGCAACCAGCACTATGTTATCACTTTGGAAGACTGACGTTTACAAGAGGAAGAGAAATCCGATACTAATTTCTATGGGCTCTGAACTAAAAGCTTTATATATCTATGCTAAATAGGAAATAGCATGTTAGAGTAATTTACCAGATATCTAAAAAAGGTGGGATTTTCTTAAATAGCGGAAATAATAGTTTGAATTACGTAAGCTTGAAATAACTAACAGTGTAAGTACTGTCTTAGAAATGGAGCATTCATGGAACATTATTCATCCATTCCACGAATCCATCCATCGTGCCTGGTTCATCCAGTTAATACCATTCACTACCAGTCAAAAATTTACACAATTGTAAATTTTCAAATGGGAAACTTAACTACATAACGCTAATCGAGTAATTTAATATGACACTGACAAACAATCAAATATGCTATAAGCAAATGGGGTGTAATTTTTTTTACATCTTTGGCTCATTGTTTTATCTTTATTTTGCGTACAAATATCCCAGAAGCCGGAAAAGAATCATTACTTAATGATTCTTTGAATGAAGCATATAATGATTTTTAGAAGATAAACCATGATTCCGTCTCAAATTTAAATATTTCGATAGGAACTTGCTCCAACCATAACCACCACATTTACGTCTTCATATTTGACTAAACTGGAGCGGCTGGACTTAAATACGTTACGTAAATTTACGTAAACCAACGAAATGAAAAATTGTAGATAGTCCAGCTGATATCCAAAATTCTGTTAGAATTTGAAGTACATCCGGAGACTCCCCATTGCAGGCAATGTCACCTTACCCTGAAATTTTAAGATTTCCTTCGGAATTTCATTTCATTTTTATGTAGCTGGAATGCTTAGTTGAAGAAGAGAAGAGCAACATTGTAATAGTACGGAAGTAAATAAACGAGCAATGAAAAGAACGTCTTAAACTTATTGTTTTTCTAGTTATCAACCATATGCTAGAAACATAAGCATCTCATATTATATTATCAAGCCACATAAATTTTTGTATTTCGCATTATATTAAATGCAGAGTTTTAAATTTAAGAAAACTACATTAAAAAGGCTGTCTACTTTTCTTTTACTTTTGAAAATAAAGTTTAATTTGTTTATTAAAACCTGAAACAGTTTTGTACTCAACTTACACATTTGAAGCAATTCAATTTACGATTTAAATGATTGCTGTTCCATGAAACCATACACTTGACTATTCTTACCTATTCACTTCGTAATCCACTAACAATAGCTTGATATGCAGTTGGATTCATTGGAATCCGAAAGAAGTATGATGATAAATTTTACGTGTTCAAGTATGCATAGACATGAAGTGAACTTCAATTTACCGATTAATAATTTTTAGTTTATTTCAAACATTTCCAAATAAACTTACATTTAAAGTTAATTTAACAAATTGGATCAAACCTTTTATCTCTAAATTAATTCATATAACCACGGAGAATCGAATAACATAAGATAACAATTCGTCACAAAACTTTTGTTGCACCTTAAGCATTTCAAATTATTTTTCACAAGCCATGTTTCAATTCTATGTTAGATCACTATAAGTTTTGCTGTGGTTACAATAAAGAATCCTAACAAATTTAATGACGTACCTCTTTCGTAATAATTAGTTGAACCGATACACAGTCTAACATCTCTATAAGCTCTTATCATAAGACGAAATTCCTTTAAAAGATATTTATTACCCTTGACATACTCGTGTTCCCCCAAAACAAGTTTCCATCTCAAAATAAATTGTTCACTTATAAAATTTATTCGCCCAGGAAAATAGTATCCACTGAGCATAAGCACATTAAAGTAGAAAACTATGTAGATCGCAAAACCGAGTCCAACGGCTGATAAGCTTCTTCGCCAATCGGTATCAATTATTACAACCGAAAGGGCAATGGAAGTTGACATAAGAAGACCTTTAAACGAAACAGCCAACTTTTTCTGAAAGCAGTCGTTTACAAGAGCAGTATAAATTTGAAGTTTTCTATATTCATTAATCCAGCATTTCGTTTGAATACAACCTCTTGAATTTTTCATTTTCTTTTCTAAAGATAAAGTGAGAAAATACAAGACTATGCTACTAGCAAACATTCCCATGTACACAACCAAGCAGCATCCTGTGTTTCCCAGGGCAACCAACCAAATTTCTATACACTTCACAAAAATTTTAGTAAGCAGCCAGAATGTAGAACATTTAGTGAGTTTTGAGGATATTAAAAATGAAATCGGTTCAATATCTAATGTATTTACTAAAACCGCGTAGACAAATAAAAGACAAAATGAATATACAGGTATGTTTAGCAACAACAGCTGAAAATGCTTAGAAAGATGGATATTCGAAATAGTATAAAGGGTATTAATTGTTTGCATAAAACACAAATAATTATTTCGAATATAAGTCACCGTTAGACTGACACCATAAACGGACGCAGTCCAGGCTATTAAGCCAACAAGACAATCACCAACAAGAAGCAAATAAATTTGCTTGAATGATACAACCAAACAAATTACTTGAATTAGTCGATACAGAAACTGAAAACATTCCAGGATTTGGAGATTTAGAACAAAGTTTTTATTATCTCTTAAGCCTATCAGTTTATCCGTAGTTTTTCCTTGATTAAATGGGTTGAGTTTTAAAAATGTCAGTTTAGCAAGCCTTATTTGTAAGTGAACCATAAGCCTTATTGTTTTTGGCCGTAATATTTTATCCCACTTCATTTTTATTAAAGATATCACACAGATCAGATCTTATTTTAAGTTTAAATCGTACCATATGGCTGCTTTTCAAGCTTGGTAAGAACTTTTGAGTTGGCTGACGCTCTTCTCTTTCTAATTTGGATTTGTTGTTACGTGCGTTGCCATGCAATCATTTATCAAATACGGTTAGGCAATTAACCAAAAGTACATGGTTCAATTTCATGGATGATTATCTCAAATGGCTATTGATAGACGCGTGAGATTTAATATCAATTTGGTGGACTTGCAAGAACAATATAAAGGATTGTACAAAATATCTACTTGTAAATCTGAAATGACCCAAATGTAGAGAACAATATGTGCTTATACAACTTATGGTGGGTTGATATGATTACATGGTTATTGCGGTTTAAATTTATTACTACTCAATAAAGGACTCTGTTTGTTGTGTTACTTAAATATATTTAGACTATTTTGAAGGTTTTCGGTAAAACACGTTTAAAATTTGCTCTACCTTAACATGGAAAGGGTTGAAAATTTAAGACTACACATTATACACCTATATGCTGAATTATATATTATCCGAATTTTTGTGTTCTCTTCTCACGAGTTGATTGACTGATTAATTCTCAATATTATGCTTTGTTGATTAAATAGATGAAAAAAACAAGCCAAAATAAATATTTTATACTTGACAAGCTCCAAATCTTTAGCTAATTTTTTTTATTAAAGACGTCATATCTGTGAATCAAGTATTAAAAGTTTTGATGATCCATTACAGTTGCATGAATCCAGTCAACATAATGTGCCACCTTGGCAAATACTGCAGGATATTTTGGATGTCCGCATTCTTTGTGAATTCAAAAAAGAAATGCTTTTTATCACGAATAATTTATTTAGTTTTTAAAATATTTAATTTAGAAAAATTACTCTACTCACCATGTCCCCATGAAACAATTCCAGCAAGATAACCCGCATCGCTGATACCAGGTCCGCCACTATCACCTTGACAAGGACTGACATCACCTGTTGGACTGCCAGCACAAATCATGTTATCATCAGGTTTTATAATTTTATCCTGATAAGCCTCCTGACAATAGATGTCATTAACCAATGGGATTTCCACAATTTGAAGTACATCCGGAGACTCGCCATTGTAGGCAAGGTCACCCCACCCAGAAACTTTAAGATTTCCCTCTGAAAATACTTGACCTTGAATTGGCAGTAGTGCAGGTTTCACATTGTCGTTCAGGTGGAATGATTGGTCGAAGAAGAGAAGAGCAATATCGTTTTTGACTGAAACATTTGTATGATTTTGGTGGACAACCACTTTCTTCACAACTCTTGTCTGCTCAATTCCTGAAACATCTGTCTGGTTGATGTCTCCAGCGACAAGGATATAGAGATCATTTTCGTCGTAAATACAGTGAGCAGCAGTAACCCCTACTTGGAGACCATCGACGAGGACAAGAGTGGCGCCACACAGATGACTATTGTTGTAACGAATGGCAAGCTGATAAGGAGCCTCTCCTTGGAAGGCTGGACGACCTCCAACTATTTGAGTACCGGCACCATTTACAAGCTGAATGCCACCACCAACCACACCAGCTTCTGCTGATAACAGAATTGTTAATGATGAGATCACAAATAGCAAACTGGAAATCATGGTAAACTTTAAAATTTTAGTTATTTTTACAAATTTGGAAAAAAAACAAAAAAAAAAACAGGTTGAAAATATTGTATTAAAATAAGTGAATTGAAAATTGATGAATGTTGAATTAGCTTTTAATTTGGTACATTATCCTAATCTCGCTTGTAAGCTTATCAGTTATTCTGTATTTGTGTGTCTCATCATCCAAAATTAATGTTGTCATGTCATAAAATATCAAGGAATGATTGATTGAATTGATAAAATTCGTTACCTTCACAAATCGTTCCAATCAATTGACACCACGGTTACGTAATCCAACATATAACAGCACATGTAAAATGTTTTGCAAATTATATTTTACAAGGGTTATGTAAACTAGATAATCTTAAATTATACAACTAAATGGTGTCAGCTCTACTAAAAATAATAGTGGTTATGAAATGTCTATTATTAGCAGAGAATACATGATTTGGGAAGACAAGCAGATACTTATGTAAAACCCATCAAACTTTACATCTTTAACATCGAATGAAAATTGTTTCGATCGAAAATAATAAATAACTAACGAAATTACTGAGCTTTCCCAGCAGCAACCTGTAAATGAGAAAAAGTTGTATTCAAAAATGTAATATTTTGCATGTTTAGAAGATAGAGCATAGTTTAAAACCTAAGATTCGACTTTTTTCAAAATTCAAAACTCAATGTATTTTTAATAGAAGGGGGTCAAAGATAAAAAGTGCCTTTCACCATGCGAGCTGCAGCGTCCACATTTTTCAGCGTAGAAGCCTCAATAATTGCGCAAAAGATGCGCAATTAAATTGTCTAGAGTAGTTTTCAAGGATTTTGTAAAATACGACTTTTTAAGGAAGTTATAAGCATTTGTCTATTTATGCCAATTTTTTTACTACGTGTGCCCTTGTCCGGAAAATTGCCGAAATAGAAATTAATTTATAACTTCCTTAAAAAGTCGTATTTTACAAAATCCTTGAAAACCACTCTAGAGAATTTAATTGCGCATCTTTTGCGCAATTAATGAGGCATCTACGTTGAAAAATCTGGAAGCTGCAGCTCGCATGGTGAAAGGCACTTTTCATCTTTGACCCCATTCTATTAAAAATACATTGAGTATTGAATTTTGAAAAAAGTCGAATCTTAGGTTTTAAACTATGCTCTATCTTTTGAGCATGCAAAATATTACATTTTTGAATACAACTTTTTCTCATTTACAGGTTGCTGCTGGGAAAGCTCAACTGTAAATGAGACCCAACCACCCAAATAAATTTTAGAATAGATGCGATATTAGTAGTTGTTCTTGTAACAGTTTATACATTCATTTAATAAACCTGACTAATCTTATTCCTTCACATTATCACTTCCTTTTAGAAGGAGAGTTTGCATAATATAAATATATAATAGTAAATATAAATATAATATAATATAATAAATATAAATAATATAAAAGAATAAATAGAAATATTTCATAATAACTTTATTCATGACAAGCCACCATATTTTCTAGTTAATCGACCAACCTAAATTAGCAGTTGACATCACAGGTACCGTTGAACACTATCCAAGTTTCGATCATTTCGATAATTCTTCTGAGTTATTACGCGCTCTAAGCTGACGAATCTGCTACGGATTTTAAAGAAAATTGTAAGCTCATGAAAACTTCTGTTTCTTTTTCGAAAATACATCACACCTTTGTAAATGTTACGGTGAAAGCGAGGCTTCAAGTCGATTTTTCATCGCTTTGGAAGATTTAGTCAATAAATCTGTTATATTGACTTTTATTAAATTAACAAAATTAGTTTTTGCTACTACTAATGCTCTTATTTGAACTGCCGTTATTTGCCGTTATTTTAATTTTCAAGTTTAATGTTTCAAGAGCACCAAATTTAATAAAATGGTCGATTGAGAGATTAGACTTTCCGTCTGTTATGAGTATAACGTTTTTTATGATTAAAGGGAAAAAAATTTGTTTTTTGTATAGTGTCAGTCAACAAAGCATCTACTTCCAACTTCTGAAGTAAAAATAGGTTTTCCATCTCAGGGATGTCAAGATGTCATGTTTTATTTTTGGTCGTTTAACGAATAGATTGGAATTGACATCAAAATTTGGCTTTTCAGATATTCAAGATTGTCCAGATAAGCCAAGAAATAGTCTGGATGTGATTCTCTATTAATATTTTTGAGCATTTTTTTCGTCTAAATTAGCTTAGGTCACGCCAAACAAAAACTTTTTCGTCAAATTAGGCAGTAGAGAAAATCCAATAAATTCGGTAGCTCAATCTTTTTAAATTCATGTCAAAGAAATCATGTTTCCGCAAAGGCTATCAGAATTTCATGTGTAGCGTAGACAGATAAAATGAAATTGTAGATATTGCTTTAACGTATAAGGTAAAGTTTAAGGTTTAACGAATTGACTATTGTTTCTAGAAAAGTATTATGCAACTCTGAAAACATTTTTTCACTATTTTATATAAATTTGACGGTGAAATAATATTGCTTTCAAGTAAAACATGTGAAGGAGCATAGCAGAATCGTAAAAATAAAATTCTTAGGTAAAGTTGGAGAAATAATCTGTAGAAGTATTCACGTTGTTCCACGAATACTATTGGATACATTTAAAATGGCTAGCAGCAAATTCGCAGTGACAATATTTGGCATAGGAGATAGCGGAATTTGTAAGCTAAACCAGTCTTTTATTTTAACTACCATGTCCGTCTTAAGCAGATAATTATATAATTGTTAAGTCAAGTTTAAGATAAGGTAAAAATCGGGATTCTAAGCATTATGTTGGCATTATCTCTTATTAGCCTGATGCTTAAGAGACTTATATGTGATAGCACGCAAAAAGTTTAGAAACCCTATGATATCAGTATGAATCAGTAATTTTATTAAAAACATAGCGATATTTCAATTCCGGGATTGAAACTTTTAAAAGACAAATATTGCAATCCTATAGTCATTTGGGTTCAGTTCAGGTTAAGTGAATATTTGAAGTAAAATTTTTTTAATGAACAACTTTATTGGGATTCATTTATACGCCTGGTGTCAGATGAATGAAATTTTAAACGCAAATCTCTGCAGTTTTCAGTGTGATAACCTCCCGTTAACATGAATATGAAAGAACTTTAATTCATAAATACTTTTGTTTTCCTATTCATGTAGATTTTTATCTAGTTGGAAAAATAACCAGTGGACATCTCAAGTATTGATGTTACTGACATCACTAAATCAGTTTTGTGATCAGAGGGCTTCTAATATATAGTTACTTGTGGTATATTTTCTTACAAGTAGTATAGTTTTGGAAGAATTAATTAACTAGTTCCCAGTTAATTGCGAATATTATAGCTGTGTGCGCTTGCGTGTAACTTCGTCTAGAAAAAGCTTTGGGATGGACGCCTAAAAAGAAATCTTTTATCTTTGCTGTTTTTCCTTCATATGAAAAAGTGCTTTCATAGGAATATTCAACCAAGCTTACTTCAAATTATTACTTTGGAATTAACTTAAAGAAGCAGTTTTTTACAACAAGGTTTACTCAAAAATGTATTTGAGACCACATCATCCACTGACGAGTAAAGTTCACCAGGTGGGGGAATCAGAATGTGTTCATACTTTGCGTGAGTAATGCCCTCACTAAGGATAACTCTGTGGTATACTTCGATTTTGTGAATGGGCCTTGCATTCAGAATTATGGG
>JAQIXW010002169.1:0-16383 GCA_034700685.1 Willowsia buskii | reverse complement strand
GGATATAACACATAAACACCAATAGATTTTGTTAAGCATTTTACCAAAAACTTTTCATGGCTATTATTCCATTCAATTATATCATGGAACCATTCAAACATTATGCAATGTTTTTATATGAGTATTCTGTTTCGACGTGGGATGTCACGTTTGAGCTTAATCGCCAACTCCGGCAGCCGCAACGTCTTATTTGAATGACCCCTTTCCCGAAAAGTAAACTCGATCAGACTCGATGTTTTACTTTTGGAGCATTGCTTTCTTTTTGCGATTTCTGCTGGATATTATGCGCTCATACCATAATCAAATAGCGAAAAAATAGATGAAATGGAGTTTTCTGGAAAAGCATGCTTTTATGTCAGTGTAGTTCATTGTCCAGAAAAAGTCGGGAGATATGTTAAATAACTGTTTTGTTTTTGCATTGTCTCCATGGCAGTAATTAGATCTACTAAAAAAGGGTATCCTGACTTTGTTTCTGGTAATATCGCAAATATGAAGGAGACGCTTATTTTAATTAAAAATTCATTGTTCTGCTTCATCGACTTTCAACTTTTGTTGTGAGCTTCAGTCCTTCTCACTGGCTTTTATGAGAAGGGAGTGTCCTTCAGCTAAACTTTTCCATGTGCAGTTTCATTTCTTTATTTTAATCGATTTGATAGTTTTTTAAAGTTATTTGTAAATAAAGCAAATTTACATTTATTTTGCCGCTCACTTCTTTGCCAAGAAATTTTAACTACACAGTGATTATTGCAGGTGTTGGTTATGTCTTAAAAATGATAAGTAAAAATCCACATTTGAAAACAATCCTAAAAAGGGAGAAAAGTGCAGAGAGTTATTACATTTTTGAATTTTCAAGGAGTGAAAGTTACTATACAGTGAATGAAAGATTATAGTGTATCTACGTGCACTATTCCCATATAGTACCGTGATACACTACATCTTTCTTGGTATTCTATTGTATCCTAGCATTTATGAGAGTCCCTACATTGTTATACATTAATAGTCAGAATGTAGTTTACACATTAAAGATGAGAGCACACTTGCTCTCCGACTGCCTCTTGGGAAACATCTCTTGTGCCTTCTTTCTTGCTTCGTCATCATCATCATCATCACGACAAGTTCTCCGTGGGCATCCTTTAGCATTAGCATCATTGGCCGCCATCTTGTCCGTTTAGCTGCACAGGTCACAGGGGTCAGAACAGTTACGTTATATGAATTAGACTGAACCAAAAAGGAAAGCCTAAAGAAAATTAAACTGACTTTGAGCTGCTCCACCTGGAAAGTTGGTTTGCCTAGTGGTTAATGCAAATATTTTCGAATGGCAGAAAATGGGGTAAATTAAGGAGCAGCGTAAATCATACAACATTAATAACTATCTGCTTTGTATTCTACACAATCTAAAAATGTAAGAGAAAGTGATAAGGTGTTCTTAAAAATCTCTTTCTTAAATATGAAATATATTATTTAAAAACAAGAAATCTTTATGGTCTGCCAGAGAAATTTATTACCGAAAAAAAAGAAATTCTACATTCCATTGTTAGGCAATTGATTATGAAAACTTAATCTACCATTTAATCTGACTTAAAAATCACAAATATTTTCAGGTTGCAACGACAACGGCTGGAAAATGTTTAATCATTCAAGGAGAACCGATGGGACGATCATGATATAAACGAATCATGTGGAAAGGTATTTCTTTTAAGATTATATTTTGAAATTTTAAGTTCGAATTGCTTGTCATATTTTTTCTTGATTCAATATAAGCTATTATTATTACCAGTAAATATTTAGTTGACAATATCAAATATTACATGTGTAACCAAAGCTAAATTTTTAATGCCATAATATTTCAGGTTTTTGGGGAAAAATATATTTGAAGTGAAGGACAGCTCTGGAATTTCCGCTTCTGTTTGGATATGCTTTCACCACCCAGAATTCGATTGCTTCATCCACACTTCATTCTTCCTCATCATTTCCACAGTCCGTCTCAACCCAACTCCTACACCAGAGGCAGCAAGCAATCTTGCTCCATATATAATTCTAAACTATTAATAATTATGAGTATTAATAGAGATCCGATGTGACGCTCAAATAAATGAGACATTCTCAAAGGTAGTTCTTTCAGACTTTATTTGGAATTTTAAGTTATCTGATTTAGTATTATAATTATTAATAGTAAAACACAAAGGAAATGTGTAAATATCGTAAACTAAATTTTGAATTTAATAATATTTCAGGTTTTTCGAAAAAATATACTTGAAACCAAGGACAGCCGGAATTCCAGCGGAATTTTCGGATATGCTTTCACCTCAACACCAATTCCACAGCCCGTCTCACAGTTACTCCAACACCAGAGGCAACAAACTATCTTTCTCCATTAATTATTTGGTAATGGGAAACACGACAAAAAATTTTGCATCTCAATTTATTTGAGGTAAATCCTACATGCTACTGACACATTAAAGATGAAATAGTTTTGCATATTCAAATGAAAAGCTCTAACGATAAGTGAAATCATGGAGAAAGAAGCACGGCCAGTTAGACGGAAAGAAATTTGATGTGGTCAACAAAATACAATCGTTACCTCTAGAATATCAAGTGACATAGGTTTTAGTCCAGTAGGGTGAAAGAAGTTGAGAAATACAATATTTTTATGTTTTTGACAAAGGTAATTTCAATAAAATGCCACTGATATAAGAGAATACCAATGAAACCAAGATAAGTCGAAAAGATAGATCTGATTTTCTCTACTTCAGTTTTCAAATAATTCTATTTACAGCGCAAATCACGAATGTAAGATAAAGGGTAATAGTGAGGCGATAATTGTAAAAGCAACAATTAGGTGTGGTTTTCAATAAACCAACTTGGTTTGGTTACTAAAAATGATACTAGTGTTAAATGCAGTTTGCATGCACACAAGTTGAAGGACATTTTTTTTCAACTTTTCCTATCAAAACACGAATATAATTGAACGAGCAATTAATGTGGGGAAAATGAAATTTCATCTGAAATACTGAAGTTTTACCTATGTTGCAATAACCCTTTTTGGTCAGTCAGATTCCACAAGTGGAAATTGCTATTTCTGGATAACCGATAAAATTGCTTTTCATTAATTCTCTTGCCATGTCCTCTAAACATGCTTCTCTGTCAATCAATATCTGCTTGTGAACAAGCAAACGAGAGGCTGAAGATTAAGTTGACATAAAGTCCACATTATTGTTTCATTACGAAATACGTAGTAATGTGGCATTTGATTGGAAGAGTACAAATGTAGTGTACCTTTCCATTTTATGAATTTTGAAGTCGAATTGCGTATATTGGCATTTGTTTATGTGGTCAAAGGCCAATCAAATCTGAACCTGTTGAAAAACTTGTGTGAAACTTCGTAATCCCAGGTCTCTAAAACCACTCAATAGAATCCATAGCACCGTATTTGTATCATTTTTAAGCGTTGACGAGAATCTACTTTATCTCAAATTGATTTAAAATTAAATTTTTAGTTAATCAAATGACAGAACCATTGCATTGGTATATTTTCAATTCCTAGAAAGATCAGCGTGAGGCAACTTATTGTGAGAGCACAAATGAAGTTTGCTTCTCCACACTTCCGATTGCATTTGTTGTGAGAGTACCAATGTAGTGTTTCTCACAAACTGATTAATCCTGTTTAAATAAATAGAACGATAGAGAGCGCATGTTGGAATACATGATAGTACTTGTATGAAGACTATTCTAAGGAAATAAAAATTGTTGATAAATCAATTACTCTACAAAATACGCTGATAATTGCTTGTAAAGTAAACAAGCGATGAATATAGACCGAATGTTAGAAACCGTACTTAAACTCATAAACCTGATTTGAGTTGATTCTGTTTCCTCACCAAATCCATTTAGGATTACCTTCCAAATAGTATCCGGCATGGAAGTAAATTGGAATTTTTTACGTGTCACCATCGCTGGAAGTTAACCTGCCCAATTTTATGATAAAATGGGTTAAAATCATTATCAAGAAATATTGAATTACAGATTTCTTCTCTTACGAGATGTTGATGCAAAAATTAAACTAATGTTTAAAAAATGCATATAAAATAGAGAGAATCAGTTACTGATTATCAGTGTAAGCATCATTTTAAATGCTTTATAAGCTTAAAACCTTAGCATAAACATGGCAAATTCACTCTCGCTAGAAATTAAAAGTGTTATCAAATCTGGAATGGTTTCCAATTCTGGAAATTTTATTAATTTCGAACAGCCAAAAAGCTGTTTGGCGACTAGATAGACTTGCTACTGCGACCAATGTATGAAGCATTTAAATGAGAGAGCACAAGTGTAATGTGCTTTTTCCTAATCCTGATTATATCAATAATTTATTATAGATCAATATTTTGTTGAAACAACAAACAAAATCATGATTTAGGTAGCAGTCGAAACATAAAATGGAATAAGAAGCTATAGTCTTGATTGTAAAAAAAAGTCGTAGATTTTGTAGCAAAAAATGACATTTTAAGATTATAGACCTTGAAGTAAAGAAAGCTCAAAATCCGGTACACCAATGTGGTCTGCCTATTACCTGCAACATACTTGTCAGTGTGATGATTGCAAAAGTACGAATATGGTGTGCTCTTCAACAATCCTGCAATCTTACGATTAGTTACTAATGACGTTAATGTTTAATGCAACTTATATGCATATAAAAGATAACAAAATGTATATTTTACTAAAACGCATTTTGCGTTTGGAAAATGACACAGAAAAATGGTGTAAAGACATCCAATATTAATTGATTCAACAATAGAGTACAACCATTTTTTAATTTATTCCCCTCCAAACGGTCTCCAGAGATCTTAAATTTAATAACAGATTCAAATATAAGTTAATAGAAATCAGAAAATAATCAAGTCTTTGTGAATGCATCAAGGTAGTGTGCGTCAACAAAATAAGAGAAAAAAATTCGTAAGGAAAGTATGCGGTTCAAATTTATGATCCAGTTGCTACATGATCTGATGTGCTTTTACGATCTAAGCTCTGATTTTATTGTTAAAATTTATGCTGTTACCAACTCTTGTCGGGCTACACTTGAATTTGTTTGGGATTTGAAATAATGTGTTAATTCTTTAGATTAGATTATATGCTACTTTCTCAAAGAGAAAGCAAATTAGTCATTAAATATATGTATAATCATTTTTATCCGCGGGCCTTAAATAAATTTTTGTTTATTTGTAAGAGTAGCATAATATTTACTTCTTTAGAATCTGATATGATGGATGATAATGTAAATCATCTTGGGAATTTATATTCCTTCGAATTGTATGGGTCCGACTTTTATTTTTGCCATGTGCACAAGCCATCGCATCTGGTCACAGACTATGCAGACCTGTAAACCTGTGACTTTTATCAGTTTTTTATCTGATTTTGAGTGCATATGTTTCTCGATAATTCTGCAGGTTTGGTTACTAAAAATAATAATATTATATACAGCTTATAAGCTTATATGCAAGCAAGCATTTTTTGGATTTTCCCAACAAAACACAAATAATTAAACGAGCAATTAATGCGCGAAAATGACTTTAAAATTTGCTGCGATCAGTATTGGTGATTGATATTCGATTAATTACTCAGCATCAGTATAAAATATGCTCTTATATACGCTTGTTTAAAAATGAGTAATAGTTTTATTTCCAAATCGGTCTCGGTTAGTGCAGTGACTCTCATAACAATATTTCCATGAGGTCAGTTCCATATGTCATTTGGAAATGACGACAGGATGCAGCATTCAATTGAGAGAGTACCAATGTAGTGTGCATTTTAATATTCTCTAAAACAACAAATCAGAAAATAATCCTATATTAAATTATTCTAAATTTTTGTCTGGTTTTAATCGCCAAGAAACCATAATATAATTGGCATCAATAAAATATAATAAAACATTACATTCATGTCTTTTTGAATTCGGAGCAATTCCAAGTGTAAAACTCGTAGGTCGTTTTTGAAATTACGTACACGTATTTACATGTTTATAGCATACGTGAAAGTCTCAGCGATTTCAAAGATACTCTCCTTTCAGATGAAATACAAAAACGAAATAGGATAAATAGCCGAATATACTAAGGCAACACTCTGTATTTTTCACAGAGTCTAAACTTATTTAAGAAGTGTTGTGATAGCAAACAACAACCATGTAGTCTAACAAATTTTAAGTCTATGTAATTGAAAATGTTTTCACTTTGACTCAAATGCCCCGCGGAAATATGTGCGAAGCATTCAATTTGGCGGGCACAAATGTAGTGTGCTTTTTCGCATTACTGATTATATCAATATTTAATTTCAAAGTTCTTAATTGAAAAAGAAATCATGACTAAGGTGACAGTCTAAATATAACAGGATAAGCCGGGGTAGTTTTGATAGCTCAAATAAATGTGAAGCTTAAAATTCGTGGATTTTGTGGCAAAAATGGCATTTTATGATTTTGCATCGCAATCAGTACAACGTATCTTGCCTGCATTTTATTATTATTACTAATTTTAGTATTTGCTGCTGGCTCCAAAGAGAAAGCAAATTATTAATTGAATGTGTGTATAATTTTTTAAGCCTCTTCGAATATTTAGATGTGATATGAAAGATGATAATGTAAATCATCTTAGGAGTTTATTTTATCTTCAGATTATGTTTTGATTTTTTTGGCATGTGCAGTAGCCATCGTATCTTGATTTTAGATTATTTAAGAATCAGAGACATTCTACGAGGTTTTCAAGCCAAGAGCCAGATATATCATGAAGGAATCAATCATAAATCAGAAATTATAAATTTGGGTGGAATTGCAGGTAATAATTCCTTCTAAAAATTTAATTTCTTGATTTCCTTATTTGGTATTGTGAGTATACAGCCTAATATTTTAGTACATGAACTTATTTCATTTGAAATGAAAAATAGCAATTTTGTAAGCCGGTGCCTCAAATACTATATTTCTAAAATAATAGAATGATAATCAAGCATAGAATATGTGCGGAATTTATAATGTTGCAAATGATACTTGTAAATTAATAAAACGATACTTTTTTCGGCATACATATACATTCGTTGTTGTACTTTTTGTGGAATTTTTCCTTGAGAATTTGTCATATTGATTCACATTTATCACTGAGAATTCCATATAGATATAATGTAAACTGCAGTAACAACAACAACGTTAGATTTAGCTATTTATTAGTAATTGGTGGGTGTTCTATGAGAAATCTTTGTTTGCAGTTGTGATAAAACAGTAGTGGATCTTTATGTGATAGTGATGAGTATACAATTATATCATGGAATCATTCAAACCATATGCAATGCTTTTTCAATAGGTATTCTGTTCTGGGATGCCTTGCTTGAGCTCAACCACCTACTCTGGCAGCCGTAACGTCTTAATTGGATGACCCCTTTCACAAGAATAGAACTTGATCAATCTCTTTGCTTTACTTTTGGCGTATTGCTTTCTTTTTACGATTTTTGCTGGAGTTTATGCGCTCATATCATAATCAAACAGCGAAAAAATAGGATGAAATTTAGTTTTCTGGAAAGCCTGCTATCATGTCCGTGTAGCTCACTACCCAGAAAGGTAGGGATACATGTCAAGTAACTGTTTTGTTTTTATTTTGTCTCCATGGAAGTAATTGAATCTACTAAAAGAGGGTAGGTATCCTGTCTTCGTTCTCATAAGCCCGAATTTCAGGTAATATCGAAAGAAAGAGACGCTTATTCTAATTAAAAATTTATTGTTCTGTTTCATCGACTTTCAACTTTTGTTATGAGCTTCAGTCCTTCTCACTGGCTTTTATGAGAAAGGAGTGTCTTTCAGCTCTACTTTTCCTTGTTTAGTTTCGTTTCTTTTTTAATCGAATTTTCAGTTTTTTGAATTTTATGTAAATAACGCAAATTAAAATTTATTTGATAGCTCACATTTTTGCTACCAAATTCTAACTACGTAATAATTGTGCTGGTGTTGGGCATTTCTTAAAAATAGTAGTTTAAACCCAATATTTAGAAACAATGCTAAAAACAGGAGAAAAGTGCAGAAAATTATTACATTTTTAATTCTTTAGGAAGTGAAAGTTGCTTTACAGTGAATTGGACTGAACCAAATGGAAAGGCTAAAAAATTACACTGATTTTTGGGAGTTCTACTAGTAAATTTGGTTTGCCTTTTAACTGATGCATTTTTAAATTGCAGAAAATGGGGTAAATTGAAAAAAAAACTATTTCTTTTTTACTCTAAATGATTGTTGGTAAAAACTTAATCTAACATTCCATCTTACATAAAAATCTCAAATATTTTTCAGGCGGCAGCCGCAACGTCTGGAGGATATTCGACCATTCAAGGAGAACCGATGTGCCAATCAACATGCACAGAGGTATTTCTTTCAGAATTTTATCTTGAGAATTTCTTTGATGGATATGCTTTCACATCTCGAGTCAGAATATAATACAATTGCATCTTATCACTTCCACAGTCCGCCTCACAGCTACTCCAACGCCAGAGGGGGCAAACTATCTTTCTCCATTAATTATTTGGTAATGGGAAACACGACAAATAATAGCAGTTCAATTAATTTGACCTAAATCCTACAAGCTGCTGACACAAGGAGGATGAATGGGTATTAAGTATTTAAATGAGAGCTTAAGCGAGATCATGGAGAAAGAAGCACAGCTAGATGGGAAGAAATTCGGTATGGTCAACAAAACGATTTATTCGGTAGAATACCAAGTTGTTATAGTCTTGAAGAATCATTCAGAATTCACATCCAATTAGCGGAAAGTTGCTTATCTGTGGCATCAGTTTAAGTCCAGTATGGCCAAAGAAGTTGAGAAATTGAATATTTTCTCATTTTTGACAAAAATAATTTTATTAAGAAGTCCACCGATAAAAGATAACTAATGTAGTTAAGATGAGTTGTAAAGATAATTCTGAGTATTCAAGTAATTTTAATTAGAGCGCGACTTACGAGTTTGAGTCGCTAATTGTAAAAGCAACAATGTGGCGTGCTTTACAATTAACCAACTTGGTTTGGTTACTAAAAATTATAATAATATTAAATGCAGCTTGCATGCAAACAAGTTTAAAGACATTTTTTTCGAGTTTTCTTCTCCAAACACGAACATAATTTTACGAGCAATTATTGTGGGAAAATGAAATTGGTCAGTCCAATTCGGTCAGTAAATTGCTATTTCTGGATAACTGGATAACCGATAGAGTTGCTTTTCATTCACTTTTCTCGACATCTCTTCTGAACATGCTTCTCTGTCAATGAATATCTGCTGAAGATTAAGTTGACATAAAGCCCACATTATTGTTTCATTGCTTATTAAATAGATATGTGGCATTTAATTGGGAAAGTTCAAATGTAGTGTACTTTTCCATTTTATGAATTGTGAAGTCGAATGGCGTATATTGGTATTTGTTTATGTGGTCAAAGGCCAATCTAATCTGGATCTGTAGGAAACTTAGTGTGAAACTTTGTAATCTCAGGTCTCTAAAACTACCCGATGGTATCCACAGCACTGTTTTCGTATGAATGGCATTGCAATACATAGACGAGAAACTACTTTACCTCAATTTCAAATCAAGTTTTTAGCTACTTAAATGACAGAACCATTGGAATATTTTCGATGGCTATAAGATCTGCAATTTTTTGTTACATTGAACCTTTTTAAAAGTTTTAGATTGTTTTAGTAGTTTTATGATATACACCAATGGGTTGCATTGACGCGAATAATCATAACGTATCTTGTCTGCATTTTATTATTCCCACTAATTTTTGTATTCGCTGCTGTCTCCAGAGAGAAAGCAAAGTATTAAGATCATCATGTAAATGAGACAGGCTCAAGGGTAATTCTTTCATAATTTTGTTTTAAAATTTTAAGTTATCTGATTTCGTATAATTTATTAAGCTTCCACCACACCGAATCTAATATCATTGTTTCTCATCTTTTCCACAGTCTGTCTCACCGCTACTCCCACACCAGGGACAGCCAGCTATCTTTCTCTATTATTATTTTATTATTTATTAATTATTCTTCTCTATTAAGGGAAAAAACGACAAAGAATAGCAGTTCAATTTATTTAAGGATGTAGTGTGCTTTTCAAAAAACCAAACTTGGTTTGGTTACTAAAAATTATGCTAATATTTGATGCAGTTTACATGCTAACAAGTTTAAAGACATTTGGATTTTCACAACAAAACAGGAGTACATATATAGACGAGCAAATAATTGTGGGGAAATGATTTTAAATGAGACCACGACTATTTTGCTTGGTTTTTGCAATAACTCTGTGTGTTTAATTACTAATGAAATTTTTAACACAAACAAAAAACCGCTTGGTTTTACAAAAAATGTATTCAGTAATTTTCTTTTATCATCAGTACAAATATGCTTGAAAGAGTACCAATGTAGTGTACCTTTTAATAGTCTCTAAAGCAAAAAATCAGAAAATATTGTTTTATTAAAATATTTTGAATTCCTTTCTGGTTTTAATCACCAGAAAACCAAAATACAATTGCTATCAATAATATATAATAAAAACATTAATGTATTTCATATATCAGAGCTTATCAAAGTGTAAAACTCGTATGCTAGGTCGATTTTGAAAATTCCTGTACATCACCGTCAGTTCAGAGGACTCTCAGCCATTTCAAAGATACTCTCTTTTCACACGAAATACCAAAACGAAACAGCCGTATATACTAAGGCGACACTCTGTATTTTTCACAGAGTCTAAACTCATTTAAGATGTGTTGTGATAGCCAACAACGACCGTGTACCCTAACAAATTTTCAAGCGTAATTGAAAATGTTTTCACTTTGACTCAAAAGGCCCGCGAAAAAATGCGAAGCATTTAATTGAGAGAGCGCAAATGTAGTGCGCTTTTTCCTATTACTGATTAATCAATATTTAATTGAAAAAATCATGACTAAGGTAAAAGTCTAAATATAACAGGATAAGGCGCTGTAGTTTTGATAGCTAGAATAAATGTGAAACTTAAAAGTCGTGGATTTTATGATTTTGCATTGGTGCATTGATCAGCACAAGGTATAAGACCTGCACTTTATTATTAATGGAATGTGTGTATAATTTTTTAAGCCTCCTCGAATATTTAGGTATGATATGAAAGATGATAATGTAAATCATCTTAGAAATTTATGTTTCTTCAGATTATATGGTTTAACTTTTTTGATATGTGCACTAGCGATAGTATCTTGATCTTAGATTATTTAATAATCAGAGACATTCAATGAGGTTTTCAAGCCAAGAACTAGATATATCATGAAGGAACCAATCAGAAATTATAAATTTGGGTGGAATTGCAGGTAATAATTCCTTCTAAAAATCGAATTTCTTGATTTCCTTATTTGGTAATACAGCTTAATACTTTAGTACACGAACTTATTTTATTTGAAATGAAAAATAGCAATTTTGTAAACCAGTGCCTCAAATACTGTATTTCTAAAATAATAGAATGATAATCAAGCATAATATATGTGCGGAATTTATATTGTTGCAATTGTTACACGTAAATTAATAAAATGAAGAAATACTTTTTTATTGGCATATATATACATTCGTTGTTGTAGTTTTTGTGGAATTTTTCCCATGTCCTTGAGAATTTGTCATATTGATTCACATTTATCATTGAGAATTCCATATAGATATAATGTAAATTGCAGTAACAACGTTTGACTTAGCTATTTATTAGTAATTGGTGGGGGGTCTATCATAAATCGTTAAAATGATCGGATATGACACAGAAACACCAATAAATTTTGTTAAGCATTTTACCAAAAACCTTCATGGCTATTATTCCATTCAATCCTACTATGGAACCATTCAAACATTTTGTGTAGTTTTTGTATGGATATCTTTTTTGACGTGGGATGCCACGCTTGAGCTCAACCGCCTACTCTGGCAGCCGTAACGTCTTATTTGGATGACCCCTTTCCCGAAAATACAACTCGATCAGACTCGATGATTTACTTTTGTAGCATTGCTTTCTCTTTACGATTTCTGCTGGATATTATGCTCTCATACCATAATCAAACAGCGAAAAAAAATTCGGTGAAATGAAGTTTTCTGGAAAAGCATGTTATCATGTCAGTGCAGCTCACTACCCATAAAAGTCTGGAGAAGCGTCAAATAACTGTTTTGTTTTCGTATTGTCTCCATGGAACTAATTAGATTTACTAAAAGAGGGTATCCTGTCTTCGTTCTCATAAGCCTGATTTTCCGGTATATACGCAAATATGAAAGAGACGCTTATTTTTATTAAAAATTCATGGTTCTTTTTCATCGACTTTTAACTTTTCTTGTGAGCTTCAGTCCTTCTCGCTGGCTTTTATGAGAAGGGAGTGTCTCTCAGCTCTACTTTTCCCTGTGCAGTTTCATTTGTTTTTTAAGTCGATAAGTAAGTTTTTTAATTATTTGCAAAGAAAGCAAATTATGATTTATTTTATCGCCCACTTTTTTGCTAAAGAATTCAAGCTACGTAGTGTTATGTCTTAAAAATAGTAATTTGAAACACATTTGGAAATAATGCTAAAAATCGAGAAAAGTGCTAAGAATGATTATATTTTTGAATTCTTCCCCAAGTGAAAGTTACCATACAGTGAATTAGACTGACCCAAATGGAAAGCCTAAAGAAAAATAGACTGACTTTTGGCTGCTCCACCTGGAAAGTTGGTTTGCCTAGTGGTCATTATTCATAATAATATTTTAAAAGTAGGAAATCTTTATTTCTAGAGAAAATTATTGCTGAAAAAACAGAATTTACACATTCCTTCGTTAGGCAATTGATGATAAAAACTTAATCTACCATATGATCTGACATAAAAATCTCTATTATTTTTCAGGCTGCAGCCACAACGGCTAGAGGATATTCAAGCATTCCAGGAGAAATGATGAGAGGATCATGACATGTGCGAAGGTACTTCTTTCAAGATTTTTTTTTGAGTTTTAAGTTTGAATTGTTTGTCATATTTGTCTTGATTCAATTTAAACCATTCACATTATTACCAGTAAAAATACGAGTACACAATGTCAACTGATATTAAATGTGTAAATAAGTAAAACTAAATTTTAAATGCCATAATATTTCAGGTTTTTCTGGGAAAATACACTTGAAATTAAGGACAGCCCGAATTCCAACTGGATTTTTTGGATATGCTTTCACCACTCAGGATATAATATGATTGCTTATCATCACTTCCACAGTCCGTCTCACAGCTACTCCATTACCAGAGGCAACAAGCTATCATTTTCTATTTATTATTTGGTAATGGGAAATACAACAAAGAAAAGCAGTTCAATTTATTTGACGTAAATTCCACAAGAAATATGAATTGGTTTTAAGTATTTAATTGAAAAGCTGAGGTGTGATCATGAAGAAAGAAGCAGAGTTAGATGGGAAGAAATTCGGTATGGTCGACAAAACATTTTTGTAGAATATCATGTAGTTATAAACTTAAAAAATCATTTAGAGTTAACGAATAATTAATGAGTAATAATGTGAGATATGGAGCAATAGTGAGGTGTTAATTGTAAAAGCAACAATGTGGTGTGCTTTTCAAAATACCAACTTGGTTTGGTTACTAAAAATGATATTTATGTTTGATGCAGTTTGCATGCAAACAAGTTCAAAGAATTTTCCCCAATTTTTCGTATCCAAACACGAACATAATTTAGCGAGCAATTAAAGTTGGAAAATGACATTTCATTTGGAATACTGTTGTTTTTATCTTTTTGCAATAACTGGTTGGTCAGTAAAAATCTGTCAGTAGAAATTGCCATTTCCGGATAACCGATAGAGCAGCTTTTCATTCACTTTTCTTGACACCTCTTCTAAACATGCTTCTCTTTCAGTCAATATCTGCTGAAGATTAAGTTGACATAAAGCCCACATTATTGTTTCATTGCTTATGAAATGATGTGGCATTTAATTGGAAGAATTCAAATGTAGTGTACTTTTCCATTTTAAGAATTGTGAAGTCGAATGGCGTATATTGGTATTTGTTTATGTTGTGAAAGGCCAATCTAATCTGAACCAGCAGTAAACTTTTTGAAACTGAATATAATCTCAGGTCTCTAAAACCAGCCGATTGAATCCATAGCACTGTTTTCGTATGACTTTAATGCGTTGACGAGGATCTATTTTATCTCATTTTCAAATCAAGTTTTTAGCTACTTAAATGACAGAACCATTGGTATATTTTTGATGGTTATAAGATCTGCGATGTTTGGTCAAATTGAACCTTTTAAAAAGTTTTTAGATAGTTTTAGATTTAGAAATGAGTTTTGGTTATGAAATTGCATCTGGTAGTACAGAACCAATGTTGTTTGATTGCTCGAAAGATTTGTGAGACATTTATTGTGAGAGTACCAGTGTAGTGTTTCTTACAAACCGACTAATTCTGTTTAAATAGAAATCGTGATAGTACTTTTATGAAGACAATTTTACAAAAGTTGTTGATATGTTTCCCAGAAAAATACGCAGATAATTACTTGTAAAAGTAAACAGGCGTTTCATATAAACGGAATGGTAGGAACTGTTAAAAACTCATAGACTAGCTTCTAGTTGATTCTACGTATTAATTGCTTCCTTCAGGCTTATTGCCCAAGTATTTCCCGGCGTAGAAGGGATCCGAATTTTTGACGTCGTCGCTATCGTTGGAAGTTAACCTGCCCAATTTTATGATAAAATGGGTAAAATCTAGAAATCAAGAAATATTGCATTACAGATTTCTTCTTTCACAAGTTATACAGTTGATGCAATAACTAAACTAAAATTTAAACTAATGTTTTTAAAAATACATATAAAATAGAGAGAATCAGTTCCTGATCATCAGTGTAAGCATCATTAAAAAAGCCTTGGAAGTTTAAAATCTAGGAAAATTTGCAAAATTTGAATGCCAATTAGCATAGCGTTTCTTATCTACATTATATTATTCTTACTAATCTTCAAATTCGCTGCTGTCTCCAGAGAGAAATGCTAAATGCTAAACCTGTGACTATTATCAGTTTTTTCTCTGACTTAAGCTCATATGGCTATCTAGTTGGGCGTTGATTGTAAAAAGTACCAATGTGGTGTGCCTTTCAATAATCCTGCAATCTTTAAAATATAATAAAAATATGCATGTCTTTAGAATTCAAAGCTTATCATAATGTACACGCGTATGTTAGGTCGATTTTGAAAATCTCTGTACATTATAGATGATTTTAGGAAATCTCGGCCATGTGAAAGATTTTATCTTTCAGATGAAATACGAAAAGCAAATAGGGCAAACAGCCATGTTTATTTAAGAAACACTCTGTATTTTTCACAGAGTCTAAACTTATTTAAGAAAATATGACCGCAAAGGATATGCATTGGTAGGTATATAGTAGGTTGAAAAATCTGATTATCTTGGTTAAAGAAAATGTACGTGTCACTAAAACGCAATCTGCGTTATCGGGAATGACACGGAGAGAAATGCTGCAAAGGCATTCAATATTAGTTTATTCAACATTTGGAGTAAATATTATAATCTTTTCTAAATTTATTTTTCCCATTCAAGTGGTCTCTAGGGTACTCAATTTAATAACAAATTCCAATATAAATTTGTCGAAATCATAACAGAACATTTTTGAATGCACCAATGTTGCGTGCGCTTACAAAATAAAAGAAAAAAATTCGTAAGGGATGTACGATGCTAAGGCCCACTTTATGATCTAGTTGCTACATTTGATGTGCTCTTCCAATCTAAGCTGGTTTTATTGTTAACTTTCATGCTGTTACCAACTCATATCAGGCTACTTATGAATTTGCATGGAATGCGTGGATAGTTCCAGCAATTTTTTATTTATTTTGTGGTAGTACAATAAGTCAAAATTAGCTCAAACATAGTTAGCTGGAAATATAAAAAACAATTTTGGACTTTAATTACTAGTGCATAAGAGGAATTTTATGTATTTATTTGTAGTTTGACATCTTGAAAGAGTTCCTTTTCAGCTTCCTTTTTTTTCTCAGTGACTTAAACTTCTTTATAATCGTCAGAAGATTTTCATGTTTGCTGTTGTCGCCAGAGAGAAAGCAAATTATGAATTGAATATTATGTGTATATTTTCTTAATCCTCCTGCTATAAACGAACTTTTTCATTATTTGTTTGGGAACTTTCCTAACAAAACACAGACAATTGTTTGTAAAGTAAACAGACAATTAACGCAGAATAAATACTTTTATTATACCTTACAACTTGCACCAAAGTGCAATGAATACGTAAACGAGCCTTACTGTTTGTTGCAAATTCTTTTTTTATTCAAATGTTTGTGCACTCCTTTACAGAGTTTATTGGTGCTAGAAGAAAAGAAGCTTTTGTCTACTGA
>JAQIXW010002168.1:0-16385 GCA_034700685.1 Willowsia buskii | reverse complement strand
TGACTAGATATTTCACCAAATATTATGCAACTTGACTTTTGGTCTTTCATCAAAAGCTATCGTGCTAAATAAAATTATTGAGGTAATACTTTACATGAAATTTCATGAAGATATTTTCATTTTACAATTTATGGTTGAAAAATCTCATTTTCTGTATGCCACGCTAATGTAAAGTCCATTATTATCGAGTCTGACAATAAAATACGATAGTTTTATCACAAGTATTCTTACTCCCTCAAAAATATATTTTTTTGCAATAAAAATGAATACACTAATGAGCAATTTCTTCATTAGTAAAATAAGCAATATATGTTTAAATCCTAAAATGTAGAGCTATTTATCAATCAATTTTCTAAGGATTGATGTGGGTATGTATGCATTATAATTTAGGTTCAGCTTGTAAGTTTCTATATCAAACGATTCAACTAACTAAAGCTTATAAAAAAATTTTAAACGGAAGTTTTCACTATTCGTTAATTATTTATATTTTGCATGACGGGGCATACTGGTACGCAATACGCAATATTTACACATTCTTTCCGTTCAATACACAACCAAACCATCAAACCGTTTCATAACTAAAGATGAAAGCGATTCCAGCACACTGAATCTGTAACGGCACTTTTCACATGCAAGGGTTATTTACAACTCTAAAGTCTGCTAGAAAGACAAAGGGGCTGACCGTGACCGAATTGGAATATGACTTTTGTCACAGGAACGATGCGTTTATTAGAAAATACATTTCCTTTGAAAGTTTGAAAATGCCAGAAATTGAATCCACTTGCGCTCTGCATTTAATCGTACAAGAACCATAATTGCACACTTAGGGTTTTTCATTCCAAAAGCTGGAAAGTAGGAGCTCAGTAGCGACAAGCTTTACTGCGGTTTGCTTCATATTAAAATATCTTCTCATATTTCCATGATGTTTAAGGTTTGATTACTCAAACATTAAACGTCAGCCGTATCCATTCGAGACCTATCATATTATCAAGTTAAACTGGTTGTGTAGAAAAGGCAAATTCCCAAACGAGTGGGTGGTTTTAACGAGGATGCATTTCATAAAGAACCGATATAGGTATGCAGAATTTCTACAATTGAAACATGATATATAATATGTCTACAGGAAATTGTTTCCATAAAATACGAAGAAAAAAGTGCTTAATACAAAATATTTTCGTAAGCATCCGTAATACTACGTATTTGCAAAAATTGATTTCAATTACGAGTTTTATAATGCGTGGGAATCAAGTCACAAATTAAAGGATGTATTGAATGAATTATTGGGCTAATGTTGCAACTTGTTATAAAATGTTTATCCATGGATTGCATATGACGCTAGTCGTCAAGCTGCAAGACCTGATTAGTTGCTAAGATCATTTGTAATGTTTTTTTGAGTTACTTTATTTTCAGTTTATTCCAGATTATAGAATGCAATAATATTAATAAAAGCAAACGGGCATGATGTGTTTGCTGTAGGTGTAAAACGAAAAAGCGAGAGTGGATAATTTAGACCTGGACCATTCATTCATCTAACGTAACACTGCAACATAATATGAAAACTTTGACTTCACAGAACCACATTTAACCGCCTCCTTGCATTTCACGGACCACGGATCATTGGAGATTGCAATGAAGTTTCAATAGCAACTACGACTATATGACCTAGAGAAATATTGGCTGTAGATCTGGTAGTGACACAGTGGGCTTCTAGATTTGTATCGCGAAAAAATTCCGTAAATTTCAAAATAAATGCAGGAGTTGCAAACGCGCTTCATCGATTTCTTTAATATTTTTTTGAGAAAACTCCCTTTTGGGAAGAGACAGTAACCGCAAAAAATTCAAAGGTTTCTTTTGACAAACGAAACACAAAATTTGGAAGTTAATGTATAGAGGATAAATATGGTTATAACATAGCCTATAAGTTTATGGAACGGTATTACGTATCGTTCTATTAGTACCTGACTTTAAAAAATCCTGATTGTATGGAGAATTTAGGTATTTCGAAAGTTATAATATATATAATATGAAGCGTTTGAAGTGAAATAGTGCAATCTACAACGAGGATTCCTCGTTGAATTCGTTTGTGATCGTTTTGTTTATTTTGTTTTTCATCAATTTTTTTGATGCCACAGAGATCTTCCATGTGTGAATAAGTCCCAGCCCAGCAGCAGTATTACCTAACTTAATTGGGTACGAATGCAGAAACAAAGATGCATATTGATGCTTACATTCATCATCTACCTATTTTAAGCCTTCGTCTAAAATTTGATTCCAATTATTATTGCTTATATAAATCCATGTTTGAATAGTGAGTATTCAATAATTATGTTCTTTAAACCAGAGAAAAAACCCTATAATTGTCTTCTTTGAAATATCTAGTAAGCACTTCAAGGCCCCGTGGACATAAGAGTGTGGAGTGTTCTAAATATACAGAGCTCAAAGGCTTCGCTGTTCATAAAAATTGTGAAGATGTAAAGCGAAAGGCGTAATTAATAAAATTTAGAAATAACGTTTCCAAAATGATAACCTCTAGTTCCCAAGGGAAACATTCTAACCTTAAGGTTGCAAAACTAGATATTAAAATTAAAACATGTTCTGAGGTTTCAACGAAATATCTTGGTGCATTAGTGTATCATTTAATCCTGTCATAAATTCTATTTATCTTCAAAACACCGTCCCGAAAAAAAATTAATAAAACTGAAATATGTCTTGCCCGTGTATAAAAAGTGGCTTAATCGCATAGACCTCTAATTGTAATGCCAGTTCAGTCAACATGTTACTATCACAACTTTCTACTACAAAGAACACAAGTGCACATGCATCTATGATGCAAGACAATGACAACATATAGTAAGTAAATGTCTTGGCGTTTACTTAAACTCTTAAATATAGTTTTGCTGGCAACCTTGCCACTAAATTAAATTAGTTTTCAATTCCATCCCATTTAGTCCGGATTAACCGCATCGTCTAAAATGTTCTTTAATCTGCAAAATGTGGTGCTTTTACCCGTTCACCAATTGGTATTCTACTACATCGTATCCATTTATGAGTGTAGCCAAAACTGGTTTCTATACCCGACTTTATCATGAAACATGCAGCACAATGGGAAAAAGGTATATATATTTCAAGAGCATAAAAGAATCACATAAACTATGCCTTTAAATTATAGGCTTTTGAGAAGAGAAAGTGTGCTAATATTACAACCACGGAAGAAAGGATCTCTTTGGAGAGAAAACTGTTGCAGCTTTTGTCCTATCTCAGCAGTCCGTTGTATTCCACTCTTGGAAGCGGGTGTCTGGAAGAATTCTCCTTGATCATAAAACGATGGACGAGTTTTCTTCCACTATGGATCAACATTCTATTTTGGAATGGTTTGGGGCGAATAGCTCATTACAGGAACTTTCTTTTCTCAACTTTACCAACAGCTCTAACTTCAATGAAGGTTTACCACCTTACTTGAGTGAAATCAGTGAAAGTTCGCTAATGTGTGTATACGCATATTGCATAGTTTTTGTGATAGCCACAAGCGGTAACGTGGTATGTCTAAGTTCACTCTGGAAACAGTACAAAGTGAAACATTCCAGATTATCGCTTCTTCTTCTGAACTTGTCACTCGCAGATTTAATTGTGTGCTGTACCCTCATTCCCACAGAAGTGTTTTGGCGAATTACGATACAGTGGCGGGGTGGGAACATCTTGTGCAAAGTGACCCAATTTCTACGAGCATTTGGTCTCTATTTGAGTTCTTTGGTGTTGATTTGTGTCAGCGTGGATCGGTTTGTGGCAATTGTTTTTCCAATGAGTGTGGTAGCAGTGGGCTCTTATCATCGAATTAAAGTTATGCTAATAATTGCGTGGGTGTTGGCTGTGGTATTTTCCCTCCCGCAAGCAATATTTTTTGCGGTGGTATCCCATCCAGAATTTCCATCATTTAAGCAGTGCGTCACAAATGATTTTCTTGACGACTCACGAAATGTGAAAATTTACAGCATTTTCTCCGTAGCGGTCATGTATTTCATACCTCTTCTAGTAATTATTTTCACTTATTCTGCAATAATTATCAAACTCATCAAGAAATCGAATGGAAGGAGACCTTCGACGGGATCTGAATATAGTGGGGCCTGTGTAAGCATTTATTCCAAAAGGAGAGAATCATCAATAACTGGTTTATATCAAGGCAAGTTATATAAGCGTGTCATTTTGTCGTTATTTCTGAAAATTTTATTGATTACTGTTTGCTACACATAAATAACATGTTTATAGATGGCGTTTCATCCAGCCCTATGCTACAACTCAGATGTAGCAGCAACGCGGAAGCAAACGTGTCAAAGGCCAAGTCCAGAACATTGCTCATGACTGTTGTCATTGTTGTGACATTCTTATTCTGTTGGACACCTTACGCTGTAATGACCTTGTGGTAAGGCTAGTGTTTCTCGGGAACTTTTTTCTGTTCGCTCTTTGCTAAATCCCAATTGACAATTTTGAGTGCGGATTAGTTGCATCAGAATGTGTCTCTAAACGACGCGTACCCTAAAAGCTTGACAAAGTGACTTTCTTTCGGTTGTCTGTAGTATGAAAGACAGGTATCAGATAGCGTAAGATCTCTTAAAAGCTTTTCCATCGAATGTCACACACCACGGAACAAAAACTTCTTACCAATGCCGTATCTGTTTTATAAAACGTACTGTCCTGAAGTAAGGCAGGCAATATTTATTTCGAAGTAGAATTAGGTGAGATTATAAGAACAAGAAGCTGTGAATCTATTTTAGAGTGAATATGGTATCTATATTGCTCATATTACCTCAATCTAAAGATGTTCGCAACTATTAGTCCAACAAAATATCTGAATTTATCAATACAAACAAAAACAGTACACTGCGTGCGTAGATTACAGATTTGATAGGCCAATGTAAACTTCCTAAAAATGTGTACTGAGTTTTCAACAGCCTTATGCCTAAAATACTTTTATATTTCAAATACATCTAGCTTGGTTGCGTTTTTGTTGTTTCCATAAACTTTGTGTTGTTGTCGTTTTATATGTTTATCCAGGTACATGGTGGATTGGAAGGGAGCGGCAGAAGTAGATCCCAGAGTTCAAGATGCTCTCTTTTTGATGGCAGTTGCCAACTCCTGCGTCAATCCCCTGATCTACAGAGGCTTTACCTACAAGTGTGGCAGTAAACGAGAACCCAGCCGCTTTCAATGCTAATGCAAGTTCCCAATAACCTTTTGAGAGTTTTTTATTTATTTTATCGAGTTGTGCAAACTAGAAAATTCGTGAATAAATAACAATACTATTTTTTACAAGATGCAATTTACTAAAGATGATAATAAAGACGCAAGAAAATCTCACTGCTTTATATGTACGTATTTACTTTAATCTAAAAGCGCTGAAAAAGTATTACTTAGAGAATCTAGATCTTTATGGAAAGTCGAGCGATGGACCGTCCAGAATCAATACGAACTACAATGAGTAAAAACAAGGTTTCCGTTTTTTCTGTAAATGCCAATTTAGGGGCTTATTCATTGTAGTGGCACTACTTCAGCGTTTGTACATTCTCCTCCATATTTGCTTGATTTTACTCGCGAAAAATAGCGCTCTGCAGTATATGCCCAACGTGTTTATTTAAAAAATTGATTTAGCGTATTTTGTTTTTATTACGCCAATCATTTATTCAGTACCGTGGACATTACTAATTCACTGCCATACAACTTCATTTTGACTGTACGTCTTTCAACCACCGTGCAGCTACAAAGTAATTTCGACAGGAAAAAAATAGATTCTTCAGATCTTTCAAATGTTTCTTTTGGAGGCGGAGAAAAGTTTTAAACAAACTTTTACACAAAAAAAACTATTTTTAAAGTTTTAAATAATAAAATACGTTTTGAAATTGAAGATCATTATCTATATTTGTTTGCTTTTGTACCCGCAAGTGTCATATTGCCTTTTCTTTTGCTATTCTGTAAATATCTTATTATCTGTAAAACTATATTATTACAGTTGATAGGTATCTTGGGCGACTTGTAGCCATAAGCTTTTACTAATAAATTGTAAATACTCTTTGTGAATTATGTGCAAGCCTCTTCTACAAAAGATTTACTATACCACATATTGTATCATACTGTACTGTATTGTTTAGGAACTTTCAAAAGCCGGTATGTGGTGTATGGGGCAGGAAACAACCTTTACAATAGTAACTAGCAGCTTTGAAGAGTAATAAAGCCTCTACTCTAAAACAAGGACTGATTGTCACAGACTTATCTTCCCACCTGTCATACAAAGTGGGCCATTGTATCATTGTATGCGAAAACCGAGCAAACTTAAATACAAGAGCCCCACTACTCTTGGACTTCAAAATAAAAAAATCCAGTGCTTACATCTTACTACTAGTTGAATCAATCCTTTATATTTGGAACTTAATGAACGGAATGTGAAATTCTCGGATCTAAAAGTGTATGGATCGATATTTTAATTTTCGCAGATACATATAGTGACATTCAACAAAAGCCGGAAGCAATTGAATATTTTCTGTCGGCCTGCAAGAAAATACAATATGTGGCCGAAAACTTTATTGCAAATTGTCTTTGGGTTCAATTTCTGACTTGAGAACTAGTGACTCAAAAATTTCTTTGACACAAATTACTTTTACTCCTGCATTCCGGATTATCCGGATATTCTTTTCAATAAGATATTTTTATTTTTTAATGGAGACTAGTCTTGCCTTTTTTGTATTGTGTTTGCAGAAAAAGAAAATCTAAAAATTCATATCATTGATTCACCACAAAATACAAATATCAATAAATCCTGATAACGCACACGACTTGGAAGCGAAATTGATTTTTGGATTTGTTTCATTTAAGCATAATAATAGGATTGGAAGAGGTAGACCATTGAAATGACTACGCAAATTCCCAGAATTGAAGAGACCATCATATACATTATTAATTTTAAAAGACAAACATAAAACAGCAGGTTAAATTTTGAGTCAGATAAAAAATAACGTTACATAAAATTTTACCAAAATGTCGTGACCGCATATGAAGTCAAACACAACCGAAAAGCAGCCACATAACCACAGTCATCAAAAGAGTCTTTGCATTTGACAAATTGTCCTCGTTTCACTACCAGTCTGAACTTCAGACTCTGAAGTCTAGCTCCATGAAATGAAAGAAAAAAGCGTTTTCCTATACAAATTATGCACGTTGAAACCCACTTAAAGAAATAAAAAATGCTTGCTTTGACTTTGTCGCTGAAAACTTGAGCTTTGTCTCCTATAGATACTAACATGAACACTATTATCGCAATGTGGGTGCGACAACTGCTGTAGAGACTTTCTTATTAGCTTCATTAAAATAGTGAAATATGTTAAAATTATTATTATATGTAATGCAATAAAGTATATGAAAGCGATAGAGAATATCTAAAAAAAAAATCAAGTCTCCCGAACTGTTTAGAAAGTCATTTGTTTAAAACTAGAAAATTCTGGATGAGGCTCTATCCCAAAAATATAGTTTCTGGCACAGAAGATGCAACAGTCAGAAAGAAACCATGCCATACGGAGCAAGCAAAATTTTAACTGGTACGCCCGGACTCGGACTATGGAAAACAACAAAGGCAGACAGAACACAGAAAGCGATCAACACCCACACAAATAAATTCTAGTGAACTTAAGTACAATCCAAAGGCTCTTAAGAACTGAATTGAACTGAACAAATTGCCTCGCCACTGAATTGCCAATCGCTAAAACCCTTAAGTAGTCAATTCAATAAGAGTGTGCAGCAACGAATTAAGGTAGGCTGGGGACAATTTAAGGAAAAGGGGCAATGCGAGAATGCTTCAATTTGTATTGTTTCCATCGCTCTGAGAATGCCATGCATGGCGTGTCCACTTGTGGAAATAACAGAGACTGAGACTGCTAACTGTAGATAGTCAATCACACTCACTAAAGAACTTGTACTAATTTGCGGTAATTGAGTTGGTGTTGGTAGACCACTGGAAGGATTGATTGTACGATTAGAGTACCCTTCAGCAAATGAGCAATTTCCCCCGAAAATCTCCTCAGCTGAAACCTCCATAATAACAGTTCTGAGAAAAGTAACTTATTCTTGGTGAGATTTATGGCACACTAAAGTGAAAATATGGGAGAGAGCAACAGCTTTCTCTCTTCATGTAGCAAGAGGAACATTGTTTGCCAGCCAACTAAAAACTTATGAAGCACTTACATAATATTACATTGTGGTCTCCGAAGTATGAGGAATCTCTGTCTTGCACTGAAAGCCACGCGTTTCTCATGGTACAATACGATGTTTTCGGGAAAGTATTCCAAGTGAAATATACTACTTAATATAAATATAAACCCCCAATTTTAGGGTAACGCAATTGAAAACATCTTATAATTTCTCATGCGAGAATGCGAAGCATTTACTAGCATCATTTAAACCATAAAAACGAAATCGGAGATGTTCATGTCTCAAATTTTTGATCTATTTCTTCAATAGTACATTCAGTGAAGCAAGAAAGCAGTAACCGTAGCAGGAAAAGACGTCATTATACAACAAACCAAATTACTTTCCTCTTATATATTTCATATTTATGTTTCCTGCTAAAAGTAGCATATCTGTATAAATTTTCGTGGAAATTAGACTTTTGCTTTAAAGATTTTACAAATTTGGGTAGACAGTTCAACGTATTGTTTCACACATAAACTGAATAATTGTTCATAAATAAAACAAATTTTGTAAACTACATAATTTACAGTTTTTCTTGGCTCATAATGTTACAAAACAAGATGTTACTTCAAAAAGCTACTTAGGTAATAGTAAATTGGAATTGTAACAGAATACATGAAATGACGCAGCGTAAGCGTAACATTGTCTACAAATGCACATGCTCTGTATTATATTAATTGAATTATGAACCGAAGCATTTTGTTTTAAAAACATCAAAAATTGCATACAAATATTTGGTATGTACCGTATCTAACTTGATTGAAATTGTAACCTGTAGTAATTCTTTTTTAATACTACATGGACAGGTATTTAACTGCTGTTTCTGATAGATTGTTGTTTCTCTATATTTTTAAATTTAGAAGCCCAAAAAAAAGTGCACGTAAAAAATTTTCATGTGAACAAATACTTGTAATAATGTGTTATGTAATTAATGTATATAGTATAATGAAACTTTCAAATTAATAAAAGTAATATTATGAATGAGATACAACATAAACTTGCTTACTATCTGTCAAGCTGTTCTTTGTTGCATATTTATGTAGCTGACTTTTGATGAAGATCACATGCTATAAATTGTATCTGTTACCTTTTCCTATGACATTTATGTGTTGATATTGATATTTACACAAATAATATGTGGATATAATGCGATAAGCAATGACTGAGAAGTGAGCATATTTTTATGTTCGACCCATAAAAATATTTTTTGCTTATATTTCTTTATATATTATCTTATAACTTCATGCCTTCATGCATCTTAGTTACAGAAGCTATCTATCGCAATTGTTGTCATTATCACAAAGTCTCACACTGCGTCATCAAACTACATTTAATATTTCGATTAACTTTATGCTTTGAAGTTAGGTGTTTCATTTTAGGCCAATTAAAAACGTTCATGCTAACCTTCTGATGACATTATTTACAGTTTCTTCCGGGAGTCGTATAAGAATGTTATGGACTACATTGTTTCAAACATTGAATATTACAACTATTTTTATAGAATACCTCATTATAACACATCTTTGAAGTATAATGAATTGCTAACTTTTGAAACATTCAAGCTTAAGCCGGAATAATTAACATCAATCGAAATTAGAACAACATCCAAACAACAAAATATTTCAAGCAAAACTCATGATGTACCTTTCTCTTCATCTAAAATACTGAGCACTCATTCAATGTTTGAGCTAAAAAGAAATCTGATAATAGTCCGAAAATAATAAGTACAACACGAATCAACAAAGAATCATGATCATAACTGTAACCGGTGAGCTTTTCTTCCTTGTTTACCTACCAGCAGGGCAAACAAACAAGGACAGCAAACGGTAAGTACATACAGGAAGTGAATTGCCAATTCTTTTTTTTTCCAGCGCTCAAACATTATGTCTTTATGTTAGCTGATAACCCCCAAGTCAACACCAAAATATTTAACCGTAGTTTTCGACAGTCTTGAACCTTTTTGAACAACATTTAGCTCATTTCGTTTGATGTTGGATAGTATATTCGCACAATGACAACACTTCGTAGCAATCATTTCTGATCTGGAACTTCAATGGATAACAGTACGATACAAGATTTCCATTGTCCCGTTCCTTTTCCCTGTTTACCTACTGATCTTGATTGCTCTATCACGGATATTGAGAGCCTTTTTATGAGTGGGATCATTGGCTACACCTTAAAGACTGTCTTAACATATTTGGTGTTGCTCCCTATCAAATTTTGGAGTTTACCGTTTTTCATAGTAATGAGCTTATTAAAAGGTAAAACATACAAATTTCAGAGAAAAATCCGGAGTAAAAATTCTGTAGTAACTGTATATTACTAATTTGCAGGAACATATAAAGCCCTCCGAAATGTATTCGGTTCCAATGAAAATTTAAATAATGGGGACAAGCGAAAGGGGAAAACATCTCAAGCTAGAGAAGGAAATCTTCAGGAGACAACAAATATTTCCAATATATTAAAGCAGAATGGAAATCTACAGCACAACACGAAGGCTATCTCAAGAAGCGGGAGCAATTTATATTCCAACGATTATAGTACTAGTCAGCCTGGACATTTAATAAACAACGGGAGATCTAGATCCAGATCCTTGCCTGTCATCGGCTTGAAGAAAAACGATAAGCACGAGAAGCGACTCAATGAGATTCTTGAGAATCATGGAGAATATCTTACTGATGAGGAATGTGAGGAGAACGGACATACACCGGATATTGGAAGTGACCCCGAGGAAGGAAAAGAAAACATTCAACCCATCCTGGGAAATAACCCGGTCATGGGAATACGCGCAAAACAGGAATTCGTCAATAGAGTAAGCTCATAATACTCAAAGCTAGTATTTAATAGCGGAACCTTATATAATTCCATGATTTCGTTAAAATTGTTCATGTCAGTGGGCACCAGGTGGGTCACAGAGAGTGGGCATTCCTCTACCAACTAAAAATACAGGTCCAAATACAGCACGCTCTTTATCCCATTTACAATTCCAAAATCCAACGCCATATTACAAGAAAGCGACTTCAGATTTGCAGAATGAAATTAAAAACTTCCAGTTTAAGAGGAAGCCCATTCTAAAACCAGAAAGAGAAGCTGATGCAGATTATAATGGTGAAACCCGACAGAATGTTGTTAAAGATTCTGGTGTGGAGAATGACAATCAGCACAACAAGAAGATTCCCTTTGATGCTCCAATTCCAAAACCGAGATTATCTATTTTAAAGCAAAATCATGAGGTAAAGCTTATAAGACCTCAGCCTAAACCCAGAAAACTGAATCCTTTTGAATGGTGGGACAGCGCTAAGGAACTAAACAATGGCTTACGATCAGTCACCACTAATAGCATTTCCATTCAAAGTGACATTGTACCAAAACAAGATGATGTTACAAGTTCCCACGATACCAGCCGAACAAGTAGCATTGGTTCCAGTGCTGACAATGACCAGTACGATGATATGGAATCATTCATTATTGTGAATGTTTGTCCATTACTTCCCATACCAACTTCCGTGTAAAGCGTATAAGTATTGTAGCTTAGTTACAGCAATCCATTGTAAAAATAAATGCCTAAGCTTTGTACATAAAATTCTTTCTAAAATATTTTAGTGTTGCATGGTCTTACATTTATAAAATTTATAAAATAAAGAATTTTTTTAAACGTTGGAGGATTATACATAAGACTTAATCGAAATATTTGAAATTTTAACTTCACCCTGTCTTTTGGAAAACGACTTCATCATCACCTAATTTTCTACCATTCATGTTTGTCTTGATTAAAATATGAAAGTCTTGTGCCTACATCTACATACATTTCAGTCATGGTCAGTGTATGGCAAAGCAGATAATGAAAGTAAATAAGTCAGATATGAATATTAACATCCAGCAAGAAGCAATGTGTTGATTTCTGTGATTACCTGTGGAAACTATAGAGACGGAAAATGTAAACTGATGTAAATATTTAGATCATGAGCAGTAATGTTTAAGATATGCAAACATATATTTTAGCTAAATATTAAATATAGTATCCTGAAAATTTGGCACAAAGTTGTTGAAATTCACATTGCATCATGTGCTTAAAAACTGTATTTTTTAGCATACCTTGCTGCCTAAATGCGCCATAATTAATTAATTGATAAATTAAATAACTCTTCTGTTTCACACAAAAATTGTTGAGATAGAATTTGAATATAGTGACGTTTATTATTCAATTTATCCGTGTCTATGTACTCCGCATTTTACAAATTCAGGCGGCATGTGCCGTTTGAACGAGAAATCACGGAAATGAAGTTTCAAATATTTAAACCGTTAGTTTGAAAATATGATGTTGAACGACATTCCCTTTGTGAGCATTTTCTGAAAACAAACTTGTTATACATTTTGTATTTCCGCAACTAATGCTTACTTAACATATGACCTAAATTCGCAATGAAAAAATTGATATCCAGGATAACAACAGTGACTGAATTTTTCCAAGCCAAACTGCAAATACATAGGTACAACAGTATTTAGTTAAAACTAACGTACGAGTTTTGAATTTGAAATACATGTATTCACTTACGATTATTCGTCATTCTATGAGCTACTTAAGATGCTTACTGAACTACATAAGTCATACTGTTTATTTATACTCAAGTTTGCATTCGGACGGCCACCTCCACCATGAAAGTATAAAACAACAGATAAGCACCAAACCATCAAAGTATGTTATGCATACTTTCCAGTTGGAAATATCTATGAGAAGTAGGAAACCCGTGTGCTGTTGAATAAATATGTTTGCATCTCTAGTCGGCTACCGCGGTATACTGAACGGTTAATAACATAAAAACTGTGTCTATTTCCTGAGTCCTGACTTCCAAAACCGCACGAACGGCTAACGATTAAAATTTTTTGAGATTTGTTAGGCAGTAAAGATGAGGAACGAAAATTTATCGTCTGCTCAGTCATTTGCAACACTACAGCCAGTACCATTAGTGGACCTTACTATCTGTTATGTGATATAAAACCTGATTAAGATTTAACGCAAGCGAATGCATTTCCTTTAAGAAAAATGAACTTTAGAAATTAATCATTAAATTAGCGTGCGAAAGTATATTGATACAGAATATAATTTTGGTTTTTAAATTATCTTGAAGCAACTTAAAACATATACGTACAAAATCAATCATTCTAAAATTTAGGTTTAGGTAAAATGATGGATACAGAAACTGACACACAAGCTGAGACTGTTCCATGTACAACTACGAGCAGTCCATTGGAACCTCAAATAATAAAAGTGAAGCCTATATCCCGCGTGAAGCCAACTGCTATAGCAGTACCTCAGCAAGCCCAAGTTTCTCCAGAAACCAGCGTTTCAGTTCCACACGATAACCACAATGACCTTACCAAGAGCATCGGGGGAGATCAAAATCAGAAAATTCAAGAACTATTAAAACAAGGAGGTAAATCCCAACACATGAAATATCACCCATCAATTTATTATTAGAAAAATATTTTTTTAATATTAATTTTTTCAGGAGGGGAAATACGATTGGAGGAGATTATAAGTTTGGACCCCAACCTCATCCATACATTTGTACACGCATTCAACACGATTCAGGAAACTCTCCCACAAATTTTTACCAATCTTCAGCCTAAACAGAAGCAACATGAAAGCAATAATTTCTCAGATTCCAATCAGGAAAATAACAGTAACAAGAGCCTGTTTAAGGAGCAACTTGAGAAACAGTTGAAGGAAAGGGATGCACTAAAATGTGGCAATGTGTGTGCCAAGAATGTAGCAACTCCTCCTCCACCCCCGCCGCCACCACCTCCCCCACCCTCTCAACCCACAGAGGCTCTAAGTAATAATATGGAACCAGTTGAACCTGGAGCCCCTGAAAAACAAGAAAATAGTCCTCCTGATATTCGATCAGCAATGAAGGAGGAACTGAGCAAAGCCATTTCCGGTGGAGTGCTTACTCTACGAAAACGTGCACCTAAACCTAAAGAGGTACTTGTAATTATCTACTGATATTAAAATAATAAAATATATTTTATAACGTATGAACTGAACTTATATGTCTCTCCCAAAAATTAAAAGAAAATTGCAGACAATTCACACGAGGTGGACTTCAAACAAAGACTTAAGCCCACAGCAAGAAAAAGCCTGCCTACGGATTCTCCATCGTCAGTAAAGACACTCCAGGAAATGGACGAAGAACAGGTAAACCCACTTTTTGAAGAAATAAAAAAGAAAAACCTTTCCAGAAGACAGAGTATGCCTGTTGTGGCATCTGATATGGAAGCCTCCATTGAGCTACCGTTAAATCCATTAGTGGAGCAAATCAAAGCTGCTCGTTTAAAAAGGCGGGGGAACTCAGAAGTTGATTCAAAAACAGTTACAGAGAAATCTCAAGATAGTACGCCAGAAAAACCTGTACTGTTTTCAAAATTGAAACGCTCCCCTTTTAGTATGCAGCAAGGGAATCAGAGGATTAAAGAAAATTCAGGGGAAGAAAATTTTGGAGGCAAATTTGCGCTACCATTCAAAGCAAATTTGAAGTCTGTCAAGAAACCAGCGTGGTGCGTGGTCAGCGAAAAAGGTAATGGTGATGCGACTTTGGGTTGTACCACACCTCGAAGAGAAGATTCACTCGAAGGCCATACAAATGATGACGAAAATAAGGAAAACCAATCTCCACAAAATTCACCAAAAATTTTGAAAGAGAAAGTTTTCAAGGAGAAAGTTGAAGGAAAGTTGAGCAAGGAAAAGCCAGAAGAAAACTTGCTTTTATCGCCTGACAACGAATTGAAGATTGCTCCTTTTGCCGTATTGGAAGAATCAATTCCACCGGTGCCACCGCCACTTCCCACACCACCTCAAATTTACACAAATAAAGCGCCACCACTTCCCGCAAAACCCGATCTAAGCTTTGCAACTATGGCAAAGGAAGGAGAAGCAAACATTTCCAGTGACGACCATAAGCCTGCTGTCCAACTACCGGTTCAACAGCAACACGTCAGTGAAAATGAGCGAGGCATATTACTATCAGCCATTCAAGGCTTTGATAAGAAATCTCTAAAAACCTTGGAAATCAATATGGAGGTACGATATACATACGTAAGCTACATTACATTCTTAAATCATAGTGGATCCATGGATTTTTGTATTGCCCATCTTATCCTCATCACAACAGATTCATGAAGTTCGAGAAGAAGGACGGGGGGCTTTACTAACAGCGATTCAAAACTTCAAGAAAGATCGGCTCAAAATTGTTCTTAAAGACGAGGTAAACCTTAAATAGTTGTTTTTTTCATGCGATAAGTCTGAGCTCATAACTTATTCTAATTTTTGCATGTAGTCACCAAAGATGTCTGATAGTATCCAGCCAGATCCTATTAATATCAACAGCATTATGAAATCGGCGTTGCAAAAGCGGTTTCAGGCTTGCCACGATGATGACAGTGACGATGATATTATCGAAGACAACGATGAGGGCTGTGCCGCGGGTGATGATGAGTGGTCAGCGGCAGAAGAGTGATATGACATGACAACAACTATTAAGCGTATATACGGAATTAAAGATAATATCAAGATATTACTTGAATATAAGAGCGTAATTTGGATATGTAACAGTTTATATTATGTATTATGTATTCTATTTGTTACGTTACACTACATAACGCGGGGATTCTTTCAAAAACCATTTTTACACACAACTGTTCTGCTGTTAAAAGTGTGCGTGGAATGGTGTGTGCAGCTATTTTTGGGGCTTGGCTTTATCTTACAAATAACTTGTTAAGTTGAACATCATACATACAAAATTGTTTACTATAAGCATGTATTTATTTTCATTTAAATTTTAAATACTAACAACTAGTTTATGTGTAGCCCTATATTACAATAAATTAACTAATTCTACAATAAATATAATAAATATATTATTATGTATTTCGAATTATTTAAATATTCATTCCTTATAAATACTTTGGATTTAAAACAATAAATTTCTACAATTTCGTGATTACAAACTGCAGTGAAGATGCTTGATTTAAGTAGGAATGAATATTGAATATATATAATAGAATTAATAACGTCTACTGCATACATAACATATATTGTAAGTCATAAAACCCACAACTATTCTTAATGATTATTATGTGCCAAAGGTTGAGTGAAA
>JAQIXW010002167.1:0-16392 GCA_034700685.1 Willowsia buskii | reverse complement strand
TCTCATCTGCATACAAACAAAAATTTCTGTTGCAGTTTTTTTTTTTACCTCAATCGCATGTAAATGTAGCTAACGTCTTGAATTTAGAAAAGTAAAACAAAACGGTTACATAGTGCATAGTTCTGACATAAGAAATATCAATTGATATCAGAACGTAACTCACTAACGTTTATGGTTTATGAGACAAATAACTAACATTTACGGAATCACCGTTGCTTGTGTGCATAATTATGTTTCTTAAAAGAAATATGTGACCCTAGGTACCTGAATTTATTTAAACATTCTTCCTCGTTGGAGTGCCTCTCTCTTGCAGAAGATGATATACCTATACATATGACTACTGAATACTGAAAATACTAAATAATTGACTAAAGTATGATTTTTAGTAAAAATTGCAGACATTCGTCATCAAAATGTCTACTTTGTTTCAGTTTACTCTCAATTTCTTTCCCTATTGCTTAAACTCATTTAGGTCATTTTGAAAATCCTGTCATGAAAGAAACAATGAAAAATATACTGTCTTCAATAAACTATGCTAAAAGTTTAACAGTTGACATATTATTATCTATCCTCCTTTTGGGAGGCACAAAGATACACCAAAGTATTTTTGAAAACGTAGGCTTTCAAAATTCATGGAATTTTTTAAAAAACCATAAAGTCTTCCACACAAGACAACACTATTATAAGCACAAATAGATTTATTTTATGTACTTTTCCGAGTAGTAGAACATTTATGCCTTGTCTGATGCTTTTGACTGTATTTATTAAAAATACCTGCATATTTTTATTTTTGAAGCACACGCTAACATTTTTTAAACTTGAAAATTCTCATGATGGCAATCTCGTTATGTCATGTCATGTCTTAACCTATTATTTCATCAAGTTAAAAATTGTATACAGCAGGAATTTATCTACCTTGTTCTTTTAAACAGTTTTACCAGTACTCACTCAAGCCAACAATGTGTGTGTGTTTTATCATCAAAAATTTACAAAAAAAGTATAGCATAATACTGTTTTATAGACCATTATTATGATTATTGCCATTATGAAACTGAAAACATGTCTGGCATTTTAAATCATTATTTTTGCCATAATCTTCACACACAACAATTCACAATCATTTTGGACGATAGCTAAATAGCATGATGCCCTGTCACCGTCATTTTATGCTGTTTTCATGAATTCTATTGACACACAGGCAATAGACAAGGATCTTCCAATAGTACTCTTTGAAACGAAAGAGAGCATAGCGCACGTTAGTTATGTTTCATTTTGCTTTGCATTGATTTTTCTCAAAATTTTCAAGCACAAGTTATTGCAATGCAAAACTTTATTTGCGATATTCGGAGTAACGAAATGGCTCTGCTTTGCATTCACTATAGCGCAAATTCAAATGGGAATTTATCACCTTCCATAATATATTTTTGTTTGCTTATGAATCAACAGTTGAAACGTAGCACAGGTTTGGTTTGGGAGACCTGCATTTTATCCGTTTGAAATAAAAATAGAATAAAAAAGTAAAGTTAGTTATGGCTCAGTAAATCGCTGTATTTGCAAGCAATTTGGTTAGTCTCAATGTCAAAGTAGCCGTTTTTACTTTTTAATGGCTGTTCGTTAAACAGTCGCGCTATATTATATTATTGCAGTGTATTTACGATATATAATATACTGCACGTGCCATGATGTATTATAAAAAATGTATGCATATGTATCCCAGAAGAAAGCCTGAGTTGTAGTTGTGATAATGATTATATGAATGTTCTCATTCGCGTAAAATAAATCCGTGCTTAATGCATTATATTATCATCGTTAATCGGTTAATCCATGCCCAATGACTGTTGACTCGATGAAAATCATTTTTGAAGTGGTAAAATTCTCGTGGCAGTTGACGTTTGTCGTTCACACTACTAAACTCCAACTCGTAGACAGGCAAAACGTGATTGAAACATTCAACAGGAACGATTCCTTCCTTCGCAATTTCGCATTCTTTCAATATACAAGTTGTGGTTATGTGATGAACTGATGAAATCATGGATGTAGGAAGACACTATACTGCTTTAGTTCCAGCCATCTGAAAGCAGTTGTGCACAAAATTCTGAAGAATAAAAGTGGCTATGTTGTATTTATGTGGAGGGAACAATGGAGTTTGAGCCATGGAATATTTTAATAGGTTTTAGTCACTAAATTCTCATTTTTAGCATGCAGATATACAGTCTACGACCAAATGCGTCATAAATATTTTAATATTAGTCTCTCGTCCTTAAAATTCTGTCTATTTAGTTTAATTTTCAAGATGAATGAAACGGCTTGTTTTAGGGTTTGATGTTGAAGTGGAAATCAACAAACTTGATCATCCTTCCAATTATCAGCCATGCGAGAAGATTGCTGCAACATCAATACAAATCAAATTTAATTATGTTTACTCACAAACTCGCATGCAATTGTATGCAATCTTTGTTTATAAGATCCTCAATTAAAAAAGAAATAAAATGCAGAAGAATAATTGTGAAGTATCAGTATAGCAGTAGTAGTGAGTGACATTGAATTTTAAAAATGCATGTTATTGCTTATAATTTCTGAAATGCATGGGAAAACGAGAAAATTATATAACCCAACTGATAATCAAAGTTTTAGAGTTTAATCACAAGGAAATTGAATGAAATGACATGTGATTGAGCAGCCTGTGGAGTGCCCCTAGGCGTATCATGCTTGTTTACTACATACTAGGTCATTTTTAGTTGCTCAGAGTTGCTCCATTATTACTACCTATGCTTGGTCCTCTAGTTTACTTGAGTTTATACATTTTGATATTTTATGGATTGCATTGTCAAATCCTTCCACGTTTAATCCGCGTGGTTTGTTTATTTGTATAACTATATATGATGTATGATATTATATAGGAGATATAATGAATTACAGTTTAGTTTAGTTACGTACTCCAATTTCATATTTCATTCACATCACTACATCCATTCCATGTTTCAGCATTGCATTCAATTTTTGATTTCAAGTAATATTGCTTAGATATTCACGTTCTAAAAAGGATGTTCATTTTGCATTTGGTTTGATGCAGATGTAGAGTAAGTAAGCAGGTGAACCGCCATCATGGGAAAAATTCTCAATGCTCCAAAATTGTTGGGAAGTTTCCTTGGGCTTCTTTCCGAGTGCGATAGCCAGAGTCTACCTAGATGCGACTTTTTAGTAGCACGTTGCAAATTGGTCATTTTACGTTACAATCAATATCAATAATAACATAATAACGCACAAAAATTGTTGAACTGAGAGGAATAAAATAATGAAATGAGTGCAAAGTAGTGTAAAGTGTAATAATATTACCAACTATTTTCTACCTTTGCTTGCTAGGCTTGTGCTTCAAATTCACATCAATTAATGCTCTTGCTCTACACAACTACAATGTACACTGTTTTGCATTTTTCAAGTTACTCGTCTTAAATCATGGCCATAGTCTTGCTAGAGAGACCCAAAGGTTTTGACACAAACATACAAGTGTACTTTTGCTTGCAATATTAAATACATATATGAATTATCATTAAAAGACTAACATTTTTGCATGCCATGATGATGTGTGTGGTAATGTGATCCAATGAAAGCAAATATATGAATATGGTTAGCAGATGTTGAGACGATGAACGTTAATTCTGTAATATTGTCGGTTACAATTTCATGAGATTTGTGAAAACACTTGTCTAAAAAGTTGACAACTCCAAAAAATGACGGGTATGTATACATGCCTCCTGGAAAGATTGTGCCGTAGTAGTCGATATAATTCGTAGCAATCATGATTAGATACGTATTTACATAAGAAAGACAGCAAATATCGAGTCTCACTCCGTTGAACAGTGATGATGTCATCAGCATTATCAGTTTACATAAATATTATGCTCATTTTTCTTCTAAACTCTTTACTGGATACAAAGTGGATGACTAGTAGACTTTACTTTCATTTTCATCGCTTCCTTTCTTCGATTCAACATTGTCAGCTCGAACCAAGAAACACATGTTGCATTTTCCTTTGATGTCTTACATCCTGTTCTGAATCTATACAAAATGTGTTTAAAATGATGTGATGTACATAGTTTTCTCATGGCTTGAGTTATTCTCAATACAATCTTTTCAGCTCGTATGTATTTTTTAGAGTAACAGAAGTAGCAGAATGAAAATGCCTACGCTAACAAAAGGTGCTTTGATGAACAAACATTTTACGGAGAATCGCTTTGTAATTTTTAACAACGTCTACAGCACCCCCCGTTGTGTTAGGTTAAAGTGTAGTAAGATTTTGTTTTAATGTATTTGGCTGTCCTGCCTGGCATGAAGTCATCGAATTAGAGCATGAGCATTGCACTAAAATTGGCGATATGCTGGGAAAATGATGTCACGCGCTTTACAAAGCACTCCCACAACAAAAATCTTCATGTGTAAAATTTATTTGTTTGCAGAAAAATTAGCTGATTGTCTTTTATTAACGTTCATTAAGCTAGTTTTGATCAGATCGGATGACGAATACTCATAGACTATAGATTAGATATAATACAAGAAAATGAGTTTATTCATTGTTTGTCGATAGTTGTAGATCTTGGATAAAATACAAACAACTTACAACATGTCACTGCCCTGCCAATAACATGCCTTTTAATTGCAAATGTCAATTTTTAGATGTACAAAACACTATTCAACATGGAACATGAGAAAACTAATCTAAAATCCCTTTGTCATCAGTGATCTGACATGACGGAGCCAATAATGGTGAATGGGAAGTCTCTGTCTAAGCCATATTTAAGTCTTTGTGCATTACGCATTACGTATGGCTTAGTCCAGTAGAATATGATTTTTTACGATTTCCATTTGATATTTATGAGGGGATGTACGAATTTTTTTGTCTCTTCTAACATAAAAATTTATTCACATGACATTGTGTCGTTTTGCTTGCTACAAGCTACCGCATACCGGCAACCGGTATTTTCATAAGACAGATATGATATTCATTCATGTATTTACACATACACAAGTTTTAATAAATACCTATCTATAACCTTCTCAAAACATCAAAACATATTGGCATGAATATCAAGGATGTAAAGTTCAAATTCATTAATACATATATGTATAATAGTTAATAGTTCTGTTAACAAGAAATGTTCCTTGCGTTTCTTAGTATGTGATAGAATATAGAATGTAATCTTTCCATCTTGATACGTTCAAAGTTTCATTTAAAACATAGTCTCATTTACTCCTGCATTTATCAACTGTTTCAGTTACTTAAAATCAGATTTTTCTATTCATGCCACTTGTATGTATGTAATAGTAATAAGACATGAAAAGCATCCATTTTTTTATTTCAGTCGATCTGGCTCATTCAGGAATAATTTTAGTAAAGAAACCTGCCAAGATTGCAGTTTTGCATTTGACCAATACTATGAGAAAAAGAAGCCAGTAATGTGTTCTACGTTGTAACCAATGTGCTTACCTACATAGAGAATGTGATTTTATGAAATAATGTTTGGAATCAATACTTCAATATTTGTGTTCTTTTGTAAACGCAGGTCAATGTTCGCGTCACGACGATGGACGCTGAGCTGGAGTTTGCCATCCAGCCATCGACCACAGGCAAACAGCTCTTTGACCAAGTCGTCAAAACTATTGGACTGAGGGAAATCTGGTTCTTTGGTCTCCAGTACGTCGACAGTAAAGGATATACCACATGGCTTAAATTAAACAAAAAGGTTAGCTAAAAATCAAGTTTGTAAGGAAATGCTAACGGATAGTAAAGTTAATATATGAAGAACTTGATGTTTGTGTATGTCAAATGCAAACAAACTTGCAAAAGTTTAACCAATTTTGCAAACGTGGTTTTTGTATCTTTATCTTAACGTGGGATGGGGCACTGTGATAACTTAATAATGTAAAATTATATGTAACTTTTAATGCTGCTTGCCGGTGATCTTTACTTGGATCTTTCTGCCTACAAATTTCTCAATTTCTGCAAAATGGCCTACATCGCTTTTGGGCTTTACAGGAAGAAGTGGAAAACTTTTCGGAGAAAATTATACGAACAATTAAATGCAAAGGGGATTGTGACCGGGTACTTTCTTTGAAGATTAGATTTTTAGTTTGTTATTTGCTAGCGTCTGTATCGATATACGGTAGATATTGTTTTTCAAAATGATAGAAATAAGATTTTGACGAACGTTAAACCGGATGTTGCTCTCCTGTGGATAAAGTATTCGAGAATTCGTGTACCTCTGCATATTTTACATGAACACGTCCAAATCTCAATGATATTTCTGCGAAATGAGCTTTTGGCTAATTAATATTATTATATTTAGCGATGATGCCTTTGTAATGTGTCGTGTTGTCTAATGAGGTGTTCGGCTTAAATGAAATAGCTTCAATATGCATTATGCCTTTTGGTTCATATACACATATAGGAGCGCGGTACTCCAATCAACCAAACTGAACTGGATTATTTAAGTATCCATTCAGGTACTGACTTTTGACTTGTGGGTGTGAAATGTGTTTCGTACATAATTTGTAGCTGACTCACTCCTTCGTGTTTCACAATTAATTTATTTGTTCTTATAATTTGGAATGAAGAATGAACTAAAAATTCTTGATTTTCTTCAATGCTGGCGTCTGTATGTACACATATATTTTGAGTCAATTTTTAAAAATATGTACGTTTTTAAGGGCTATGAGTGGGAGTCCATAAGTGTTCTGGCGATGCTTAATGTAGATCTTTTTTTGCATGCTTCCATACGCCAATGTTACCATCAAATCAACTCTTAAGTTTTGTGGTGCCCAATTATTATTATTTAACTACCTGTAGTATAGTCTTGCAAAAATTGTGCTCTTACAATAAGCTTTCAATGTATTTTTTTATTATTTTAAATTACGTGTACCTACATTTTCCGATTTATCTTATATTGAAAAAATGCTAATAGAGTGTTTCTCATGTCAGGTTCTAAGCCAAGACATCAAGAAAGAGACCCCACTTCAGTTCCGATTCCGCGCCAAGTTTTATCCGGAAGATGTGGCCGAGGAGCTAATCCAGGATATTACCACGGTATGTCTTGCATGGCAGCACTCTATTGATCTAGTGCATTTGTGCAAGGCTGACAGTTTATCAACTCTGTTTTATATTTCAGAGATTATTTTATCTTCAAGTTAAGAATGCAATCTTATCTGATGAAATTTACTGTCCGCCCGAGACATCTGTTCTTCTCGCATCCTATGCTATGCAAGCCAAGTATGGAGATTTTAATAAGGAGGTCCACAACAGTCTCGTCAACGACAGGATTTTACCTCAAAGGTATTTACCTCCAGAGAAATATCTAAACATTTAAAGTAGATAATGAATGTATGGTATTGAACGAATTTTTTAAACATATAGAGTGATGGACCAACATAACATGAGTCGGGAGGAGTGGGAAGAACGTATTATGACCTGGTGGAAGGAGCATAAGGCAATGATGCGAGAGGACGCGATGATGGAATACTTAAAAATTGCTCAAGATCTGGAAATGTACGGCGTAAATTATTTCGAAATCAAAAACAAAAAGGGAACAGATTTGTGGCTTGGAGTCGACGCACTTGGTCTGAACATTTACGAAAGAGAAGACAAGCTCACCCCAAAAATTGGTTTTCCATGGTCAGAAATCAGAAATATTTCGTTCAACGATCGCAAATTTGTGATTAAACCAATCGACAAGAAGGCTCCAGACTTTGTATTTTTTGCTCCTCGTCTACGTATCAACAAACGAATTTTGGCACTCTGCATGGGTAATCACGAGTTGTACATGCGCCGAAGAAAGCCTGATACTATTGAGGTCCAACAAATGAAGGCACAGGCTCGCGAGGAAAAACAGGCAAAACAACAAGAACGGTAAATAATATTCAAGTTTACTACGCAATCGACTAGCTTATTGAGCAATCTTCATTTGTAGACATTAAATGATGACGCTGATGATTGTGCAAACTTTTTTTTTTTGTAGAGAAAAGTTGCAACGTGAGATTGCCGCACGTGAGCAAGCCGAAAGAAAACAACAGGAGTATGAAGACCGACTCCGAGCCATGCAAGAAGAGATGGAGAGAAGGCAGCGAGAGTTGCTGGAAGCCCAAGACACAATTCGTCGACTTGAAGAACAATTGAAGAAGCTGCAAGAGGCAAAGGAAGACCTTGAGCAACGCCAGAATGAACTCCAAGAAATGATGGAAAGATTGGAAGCTAGTAAAGAGCTTGAGCTTGCAGAGCGTCAAAAACTTGAAGACGAGATCAGGTAACGCAAGATATATGACACAATTTCATGTAATTGGTGTTTTTACTAAACACAGGTAGCAGTAGAATATGTTCTAATTACCTACTATTTTTTGCTCGATAGATTGAAACAAGATGAAGTGCAACGAATCCAAGATGAAGTACAAGCCAAGGACGAGGAAACACGCCGTCTTCAGGATGAAGTGCAAGAGGCCAGGCGTCGTCAAGAGGAGGTAGCCAATGCCCTTGTAAATGCCACCACAACCCCTGCACACCATCACTTGAAAGACATGGATGATGACGATGAACACGTGCCAAACGGACACTCCCATGAGCTGGACAACGGGGACATTCAACATGATGATCCAGTAGAAGGAAGAACAACTGAAGCGGAGAAGAATCAACGACTTCAGAATCAATTGAGAGTAAGTGAAAAAGTCACCATGCTTCTGTGTATAAATAATACACTTGAGGTTGAGCATGTTCTATAATAATCGAGATGTTGAATTTTTTGCAGATGCTAAAGCAAGACCTGGCAGAATCCCGTGATGAGACAAAGGAGACCACTTTGGACAAGATTCACAAAGAGAACGTGAAGCAAGGACGTGATAAGTACAAGACACTGCGGGAGATTCGCAAAGGAAATACCAAACGACGAGTGGATCAGTTTGAGAATATGTAATTAAGTAATATAACTTTATAATCAGTCCCTATTGTTACTATTATTTCCCATGTAGAACTTCGTACATTACATATAAATATTTTATTCAATTCATTATCATTTAGTGCTTATACTACATGCAATAGTTCCAGAAAAAAATACATATAATACATATATAGTTCTATTAAATAATACAAGCACGCCTTTTCAAACAATCAATCAAATCAAAGCAACAAACAGTACATAAAACATTACATATTTAATCTTAATCAATTTACAAGTACTATTATTAATGTTTTGTCGTCTTTTGTTTCTCAGATGATGAAGATGATGATACTTATTGTTTCTTTTGGCGTTTAAAAAGTTCCATCACGCATAATCATTGTTTATGTAGTTTAAAATACGTTTAGTACTTTGAAATTCACCCAGTGATCTACTGAATGATGTTTTAATCAACTATTTCTAGGATTATATTCATAAACTGTTATCCTTATTATTGTTTTGTTAATGTTAATATTATTATGTGTGTAATAATAATTATGGCCTAGTATTTTTGAAGAGTGAACTAAGCTGGAGACATGCTAAAACGAAACTTACTTCCAAAAAGTGAAGCCGAAAGGAATCATATTCCTTAAGGTGTAGTTAGCAAGTAGTGTATAAATTCTTTAATTAACTTAAAATGTATCAATCAAGAGAAATGTTTATGATTTTTTTGAAAATATCTTGCTGTAAGGATAAAATATTCTTGTAAAAATTTGCATAATACATACAGTAGATGTATAGGTTGATAGACTGCATGAATGTTTTCGTGATGATGATATTAACATTCCATTTAAATGAATTTACTATTTTCTGTAAAACTTCAAACATGTAATAATGAATGTATTATGTATGAACGAAATATGGAGAACATGATTTATGGGACCATCATTCGAGTTTATGTGCGGCGTCAAGAAAACTTTGAATTCACTCCAGGAAAATAACGAAGTACTGTTTTCTCACTGATTGAATGTAGAAAACCTGAGAGGAAAACGGGTTGATTGAGAAGAGATGATAATATATTATTATAAGCAAAGTTACATAATACAAGCATAAATGTTTAGCAATAAGATTGATTGAATAATAGTGCAGTGAAGGTGGAATATCATTGAAATGTGCTATGTTGTAGGGAATAAAAGAAAGGTATATATTATATTTGAAACGTTAGTTCTAGGTTTCATGTGAATTATTTGTGAGGTTCTATTTCTTCATCTTCTTGCATTTGATTGAATGAATGTGTTTGAAGTAAAAATTAGGATGTTGATTCGGTTTTATGTTGTTGTGTGTACCCGTGAGTGGGCTATTCGCTCTTAGAAATGAAATCTGTTAATAATATTATGGATTGTTACAATGTTATCAAATATCAAATACCTGTGGCTGTCAAACATTGTATTCTATTTATGGAATTGAAACCAGAGAATTTATAATTAAATTCGTCGAAAGGTGAAATAAAAATTTACAACAAAGCTTTTCAGTAGTTGATACGAATGGTTATTTTTTTTTATTTCCAATGAGTAGCAATTTGGTAAATCAGTGATCACAATAATTGCGAAGAATTCATTTCTTCAAAAAAGGTTCGTTTGACTTTACAATAATTTAAGCCATGCTGGCAGTGGCACGGATTCTCCTTCTGGAGGACTCTAAATCTGAGCTTCTCTGGATCAAAATCTCATCCGTTTCGTATTCATTGCTTTCGGCCAACTTGGCTAATAATCGTCGTGAATTCGAGAACACAGTAGGATCGTACAACACGTCAAAGCCACCTGTATAATAAATAATTTGAAACAATTAAATTTTCAACAACAAATTACAGTCGATTATTAGAGCTATGTAAGCAGAGCACACGGTTACCTAAAGCTGCAGCATCCAGAAAACGATTTCCAATCAAAAATCTTCGTCTCCATTCAGGGACATTGTGCAGGGGACAATCTGGTGGGCACACAAGATGCTGTTTAGGGTAGTCCACGTAATACCGCTCGTCCAATGTCTTTCCATGGAGCACGTTTTGATTGTCCAGGACAAGGGTCCTTCTTGTAAGGGACGGTGTGCTCAGTATTTCCTGGGATGCTGCTAAAGCCGAATTCAGTGCAGTTGATCGCATAAGACAGTCATCTGAAGCGAAACGAGAAGCAACATCCACAGACCTTGCCCGTCGGGAACGAGCCATCAATGATGATAGCTCCGCCTCTTGTTCTTTCATAGACCTGGAGACGGACTGAGCTCTAGCGACGGATTGAGCTCTTGACATTGACTCCTCCCTGGCCACTAATTGGGCTCTAGCTACTGACTGAGCTCGAGCGACGGACGAGGCTCTAGCGACAGATTGAGCTCTTGACATCGACTCCTCCCTGTCTACTGACTGAGCTCGAGCGACAGATGAAGCTCTTGCGACAGACCGAGCTCTTGATTCCTCCCTGGCGACTGATTCGGCCCTAACCACAGACCGTTCTCTGGAGTAGTATCTGGAAGCAAGATCTGAATTCAGTGCGTAGGAGCAGGATGATGCTGCCTGTTCTGAAGACGCCCTGGAAGCTCTGGATCGGAAACCAATGCCGTATCCGTAAAATGGCTCATTGGTCCATCTAACAATGGAATAAAAAATTGATTTATATTCCATTGTCCATACTGATTACTGCTTAATTTTTAGATACATTTTCAAGAATATTACCGTTCAATGAAACTCAATGCCCCAGGTGGACTTGCAGCCCGACGTCTTCTCTCCAATCGCGATCTTCTTGATTCGTATTGCACGCTGCTGCTGTTGGAAGAGGAGGCAGCAAGGGCCCTTGAGGTGGAGATGTAACGGACCTGTGGGCGGTAGTAGGATTCACCATACTCATAGTTGTACTCATAGGTACGAACTCGGGGACGGGCCCAATGCGTGAAAAGGGCTACACTTTTTTTCTTCGTTCCTGCATCAGCCATTTCGCGTCTAATTTTAATGGAAAAAACAAAATGTTACTATTATTATAGCCGTCAAATATTAATTATTCAAAATCAATAATATTCGAATAACATGGAAAAAATGTTAACCTGTTGGGGTTGATAGGCGAGTCGAATGGGGCAAAAAAGTCAAAGTAAAGTTAATTACGATCTAGAAAATGAAGAAATTTGCAAAAGAAAGGAAAGAAGAAAAAGCGATATTTTCGTTGAAAGAGGACAAGTAGAAAGGAAGAAGACTAAGAATAGATTTCCAATGAGAAGAGGCTTAGAACTGTACATTTAAAAGCATGCAATAAAATGTCTCAGATCAGATCATCAGATCCTTCATGCTCCACATATGGATAATAGATGTTGCATGCGCTACAGCATAGTGCAAAGAATAGATACATTAGGCAGATAAGAATGCTCTTGCTATTTAGGCCATGAATTCCCGAACACCCCTCCAAACTCCTCCATTGTATTTACTTGGGTGTTGCATTTTCGCGAGAATTAGAGGAGAGAATGGGAACTTGTTTAATGTGACATGTCTAGGCCAGGGTTACACTATATTAAACCATTGGCAGTGTAAAAGTAATTTGGTACACGGAGCGGAGCGAGCGGCGAAAATTGATCTCTTTGGTTCTGTGAGAAAGGAAACCATGTACATAACATGTAATATTATTTCGTAGCTTTGTCGCTCTTATTTTTCGAACCCAAATAACTGCTTATATGAACAACAAGATAGAGAAGTAGAATGAGAGCGAGATCATGCAATTAAAAGCGGAAAAGTATTGTGACAGAAAAATGCAAATGAAGCTTGAGATATTGGCGTCATGAGTAAAGTATGTAGTACAAAATATATTGCCATTTCGCTCAATGCAATGCTAAAAAGACTCAAGAGATCAATTCAATTCTGCCTTGCTAATAATGATATTGCGAGACAATAATCATTATGGCTTGTCGCTTTTTCTAATGGTGCTTTCAACGATGTTTGAATTGCTTCATGCTGAATGATGTTACTCCGATCGTATCATGGTTTGACACTAGGTATATGATAATTATGGATGATGACATTCACCCAGTTGTCTTTCTTTTGCTGTGCAAATATATTTTCTGAAATACTTACTCGAAGATTATGCTAAACTCTGCAATGAATGAAATATTGTCACTGTAAAATTAATTTTAGTGTGAAAGCCATGGGCAATTTATATCGATGAGATGCATAAAATATTCCCATAAACCTGAACACGAAAGTTAATTTAATTTGTCTCATTAAAAAGCGAGGATTAGAAACATTTTCATATGCTTATTGAAAACAAAAATTGCTCCCTTTGTAAATTTTTGGTTTTAAATTAACAGTTTTGAGAGATCATTCTGTCAAAATTACGCGCAAAGTCAGAATTGTTTGTGTAGTCCTTTTCTTTTTATTGGTAGTCTCACCCGAAACGTCGTGTTTTCCATGATAAGCGCAACCGACTACTGACTACAACTAGCCTTGCATATATTATGATATGAAGATTAAGTAGAAGATGAACTAAAAGTAGAAGATGAACTAAAAGTAGGAGAAAAGACTTTCTTGGCGGGACTAACTAACTGCACATTTTGCCTGAATACATAGCTTTTCATTGCCTTTCAATAATGTTTTTCAGCAGAATTGTGTTAATGCTTTTGAGAATATGAAAACGAAAGGTTTTAAAAATGAACTAAAATGAGCGATGAGCGTAGTCTATGTTTTTCTCACCTCATTTTATTTTATGATGAGAAGAGTGGATTGATAAGATGTTTTCCAGGCCGCAACACCATCAACATCATCAGCATTACATTCCGCTCTTTCATATCCTTGTTAAAGTAAAATGAATTAAATATATGAATTATTGGCCCCTCGACATGCTACACATTAATATTTGAGTTATATTTGTACATTTTGGTGATCTAAAAAGCAAAGAAACGTACAAAAAAAGAATGTAACTCCAATTCCTTTCACTTGAGTTCAGACAAATTGGCAAAAAATGTTTCCACTTGTTGCTTTGCTTCTTGTTTCGCCCCATTTAAGATTTTGTCAACGGACCATTAATTTTGTATGGGTGTATAAGGCAAGATGCTGTTTCAATGCTTCCATTGAATGCTGGAGCATGCAATGCTGATTGATCTTGTAATTTGTAATCTCCGTGTTCTGCATAAATATTTCTTTCACATTGAAGATTGCATATAATATTATTTGGATTAGTTTGGCCATAAGTTTTGTAGAATGGTACTCACTCACTTGTCGCTCATAATGTATTTATTAATCGTATGCTTGAAAATAATAATAGGCAAAACATATATTTCGATCAGTGAAAGAGAATTTCAAGAATTTTATTTAAATGCATATATTATTACCATTAGCTTGTCGGTAAATACACAGAAGACATTAAATTAAATATATGAAAGAATTTAAGTATCATTGTACGTACAGAATATTCTTATTTGCACATAAATACAACATTAAACATACACACATGAAGGATGCATGTTATGGTTTATGGTATGGTAAAATAGTAAAATTACATACGCCAAGTCTGCGTCAGTTTCAGTAAACATATTTTATTGCTTTATGTTTTCTTCATTCTGTGGTGCTGTCGTCAGTGCTGTGTCTCCCTGTCTTGAATGATAAGGATAAGATGGATGGAATGGAGACATTTCTGTAAAAGTAAAGATTGTGTGTCTAATTCATTCTCTCTTACTGTAATAATGCGAATACCCCTAGAAGTGCAAGTGTAAGAATAAGCCAAGGATTTGTATCGAAATTCGGAATGCTGACTAAAAGCGCATGTTTTTTCTGATGGAATGAGATTGAGAAGTTGGATGTTTGGAAAATCGAATTTACTTATATGATGATGGATGATGTCAATATTATGACAACGACAACCCGTTGTTGGTTCGGTCAAGCTTGTTTGCTTTTATCCTGTTGATTGAAATTACATAATATTTTGGATCATTGTTCTCGTTGACTGTAAATCGTAAATCTGATACATATTTTTACATCAAATCAAAGACTCGCTTCACCTTCACCCCAACAAACAAATGTGCCTCACAGTCCGCAGAATACTACAACATCACACCTCTATATCTAAAAAAAGTAAAGTGCTTTTACAAAAACTAAAAACCCTTTTGCTTTGTTTGCCGCCACTGTCATTTGCTTTCATTTACTACTGTTGACTACCTGCTACTACTGTTTTGAAGTTTCATTATAAGTTTTCTTAACTTGCACTCCCAACTTTTACATTACGGTTATTTAGGATATCGAGTGTTTGCTAATTACAAAAATCAGTATTTACACGGTTAAATACCTGTAGATAATTAATTTTGAGTTAATATTTTTGTTTTTATGTTTTTATTAAGATAACTTTGAGTTGAAGAGCAATGGAAGTAAAAAGAAAACGACTGAGTGTGGATCAAGATTTTTCGCCAGGGGAAATGGACGCTGACACTCGGATTCATAAGAGAGGAAAATGTCATCCACCACCACCCAAACTGCGACCGCCCTCTGCCCAGGAGACGCCTCCACCTGCAGTTGATGTGGATTTGGAATGCTCAACGTCTGAGGATGAAGATTCATCAGTTCGGCGTGCACCACCTCGGCAGAGCAAAAAGCAAAAGAGAGCACAGAAACATCTCGAGGTGAAAGAGGATCGCACAGTTCTCATTGAAATGAAGAATCCAATTGCCTCCACGTCAGGGCCGTTACTCCGAGAACAAGAAAAAATCAAACGCATGCACCCGAGAAAGTATCTCCAGTCGGCGCAAGTTGAGATTCCTTTAAATACACTGCGGATGAAAAATGTCACGGACGACCAATCTTTTAGAAGAGAGTCAAAAGGAAAGGCTTTCAGCCTAGAAAAAGCTATGCCAAAAGCCACTAAAGTGAAACTGAAGAATCGTAATAATGAAGCTGAGAATGACGGAGCAGCAGCTATCAGATCTCGATCTACAAGAAGCAGCTTAAGGCGTTTCCCTGTAAAAACTGGCACTGCTAATGGAAATAATAACGACAGTGTGAAAGGAAGCAGTCAATTATCCAACACGCACCCGAGAACTCCACCAAAGTGCAATGAAAACGCTTACGCATCTACGGATAACCACGAAGTGCCAAGTGCAAAAGCTAGTCTTTATACGAAGGCATTCAACTTTGTATCTCCGAGTACTTCACCCCAATCTTCTCCTGGGTCAACTTTAAACGGAAAGCGACAGCGGCGACTACCCAAAAGACTGATGTCCCCTGATATGGCTGATCTTCCACCCGTCTTATTTCGTATAGGATCCAGTGGTTCTATCAATGCAGAGGATCAAGATGAAGAGCCACCCATTCTGAAGCCAATGATATCGCCACCATCAATCCCAACATTGAAGAAGCTTCCCGGCAAGGAAAATCAGCTCGTTGGAAGCTATAAATTAAGAAACTCCAATGATGGTAATAAAGTTACCCCAGTACTGGAGAACTTTGATTCACGTATTGAAA
>JAQIXW010002166.1:0-16394 GCA_034700685.1 Willowsia buskii | reverse complement strand
GTTACAACTCCAGCAAAGTCTAGTCCAACCGTGTTCATTTGCTCGAATTGGGCAATAGGCTTGAGAATTGCGAAAATGTCTCTGAAGTTAAGAGCGTAGGCTTTGACCTTTACTTCCACTTCATTATCTCCCACTTTCTCGTCTTCCAATGTTTCAAACTCCAAGTCTTGAATTAGCCTTGTCTTCGGGAGAGCAAGATGATATCTGTCAGTGCTCGGTGGCAATTTTAACTCCTCGCCCTGTGATTGTATCGCTGCTTTAACCATCCTTGGTTCATATCGTAAGTTACCCCTGTACGCCACCTGAACACGTTGATACTCTTTTGTCCCTTTGTTCATTGCCAGTTCAAATAACACTTGATTAATAATAGTTTCTGTATCAGGGCCCTGCTCCAAGTCCACATATCTGACAAACATGTCGGAATTTTCGTTCTTCAGGGATTTCACCATTCCAAACATGGTAGCAGGAGCGGGATTGTGAACTAGTATGTCCTCGCTCACACCATGAACCCCTTTGGTAAGAACATAAAGTTGTGGTGGCTTCCGTCGTGAAACAATAGTTTTTGCAATGTGTAACAGTGGCAGAGACAAATTTGTCTGTTCTGCTTCGTTAACGTTCATCCCCCACGCGTAAATGATTCCCTGAACTTTATCCTCCACACCACCATCTCCTATGATAGATTCAATTGCAGATGGGTCTTCATCGTCAGCCCGAATCGTCCGAACTGTAAATTTCTTCTTTAATAGATCATTAGCAGCAGATTGGGTGCTTTTCTCAGATCTCAACGCAATTACAACTTTGAACCCACTGGCATCCAGCACGTTTGCTACTGAAGAGATGACATCCAAGCTAGTTTCATCGGCAAGCACTATCCATTCTTTTCTAATCTCTGCATTTGATTTGTTCCTGTTGATAACCAAGCTATCCAGTTTTATGTCGGGAGAAGAAACGGCAACAATGCACGAAAATTCATCGACGTGTGCTTTCGAGGAGTTCACCATCTGGAAACCACACCGATTGAGAGCCTGTTCCCAGCCTTGCTCTCCCACGCAACAGTGATGAGGTCTGTTTTGGAAATCTTCCATTCTCCAGTACCCAGCCAGAAGCCCGAACACAAACGTAATATCTAGAGCTGGAATGATTGTTTCTGTAAAAACCATTGTGCCACCTGGCCGTAGGGTTTGGTGTAGATGAATTAAAGTTTCATCAAGATCTCTAGTCGCATGGAGAACGTCTGTGGCAGCAATCACATCAAAATAGTTTAATGGAATCCCTTGGCTCAATGGGCTTTGCTCAATGTTGAAAACGGCAAATTTCAGGTTTTTGCTGAATTTCTCAAATTTCTTTTCTGCCTTTGCAAAGAAACTTTGCGAAACGTCTGTATAGTAATATTCAAATCGGTCTCCCCAACTTTCATGTAACAACTCTATTAGTACAGTAGTTCCAGAACCCGTGCCTGACCCTACTTCCAGAAATCTGTATACTTTCCCCGGGTTATTAATATTGGCGTCATAACTTTGCTGGAAAATACTTCTACAATTCATTTGAGTCACTTGTACAAGATCTTGCCTTCCAGGATGGTTTTGATAGTAGACGTCGGCAGAATATATTTGTTTGTCTTCATCTGTAGGGAAGAGCAGCCCCAGGGCGGAAAGCTGTCCTGTCAAGATTTTGGATAAACGTTGAGCTAAATACTCTTGCGTTCTGATCGTTACAGAGACTTTTGACGCTTTCAAAATGCCTCCCAAGTTGGCAATTTCTGCCTGGATTTTCTCATCTGTTGGTGGTTGAGAGCGAACCTTCCAAGAATCGTTAGATTTATCGTTTACCAAAATTCCAGCTTCTTCGTTCAAAACAGTGAAGTAATATCGGACCAGTTGTTTGTACTCTTGTAGGATTCCAAGTTTAGTGCAGAGTGATTTTGCATCAATCACATCCCCCACGCTTGGATTCCAGCCGAGCTCACGAAGTGCGTTCAGAATGTAGAGGTACATAAGCTTCTTTGTTTTCACATATAAATCCACATCCTCTGCACTCGTTTCTCTCACAGCACGGAGCTCCTGCTGGATCTTTGGGTCAGCTAAAATTGACTTCACATTAGTGACTTCCACTGCTGTGGCAAACGGAGAAGGTATGACTTTCCACATCTCCTCCCATGCATCTGGAATCCTACTAGATTGCTGTTCCAAAACGGACTCGATAGTTTTCACGTTTGTCTCGATAAGCTCAACATCCTCAATGAGTGCAATTAGTGTGCTGTCTGCTGTGGAAATTGCTGCATAGTATTGGTCATTTGCAAACCAGGCATGTAGATACAGGAATCCACCCTCTGAGGAACTGCTCACTTTGTCGCTCTCAATTCCCTTGTACATGGTCAGTTGACCAACCCGCACTGGAACTTTCAGCTTTTTTTCTTGGTACCGATGGTTTGTTAAGATGCCTGTTTGGAATACAGCATCAATAATGAGTGGGTGTAGCAGGTATTTGTTGTAATCCGAGGGAATTTCCATTTCTGCCACTACCTCATCCACATCAAACTTTGAATCGGTTTGTTTCACACACCAATATCTCTTAAGCATTCTAAAGTTCTCTCCAAATCTTAGACCAGTTTCATCTACACGCTTGTAAAATGCCTCTGATGAAGTAGACTCTGCGGTCGACATTATTTCCGCCATCCTGTTAGGGTTCCAAGTTTTCATGGTGTCCTTTGTTGAAGCGACAGGAATGAAAGTAGAGGAGGCATGGAGCACCCACTTGCCAGACTCTTCATGTGATGTGTTTTGATGGTATACCTTGACTCGAAATCCTTGATTATCCTTCTGTTCGTGACCACTTGATGCTGATTCAGGTAAATCAACGATCACTTGAAGCCGACAACTTTTCTCCTCCTTCAGTTCCAGTGGCGCATCAATCCTCATGTTTTCCAATCTCATGGCTCGCCTTGGAAGCTCAAGAGTTTCAGTAATACCGTTGGCCACACAATATCCAGCCGATAAGCACATCTCCGTGTATGCTGCTCCAGGATAAACAATACGATTTCCAATGCAATGATCCTTTACGTATGGGACGGACTTGACAGTGAGATCATTTTGGAAAATATTAAGCGTTGAAGCATTATTCATTTGGCAGCCGATGAGTGGATGAATCATGGGAACATTTCCACCACTACATTCCACCCAGAACGACTTCCTGTGGAAAGGATGGAATGGGAGAGGCCCCTTCTTTCTGGTATACGGTTCATCATACCCCTTCCAATCCACCTTGTATCCCAACAAATACAGCTTTCCAAGAGTGGTTAGTATCGTGTTCCAATCTTCCGTTCCCCGACGAAGAGAAGGCAAACAGGTGAGTTGGACATCTTCATTGTTCAGCATAACAAAGCTGGAGAGAACCGGTTGGGGCCCAACTTCAAGGAAGTGCTGGCATGATTCTAGCCTCAATGCCTTGCAGGCATCTATGAAAGATACTTTTTCTCTGGTGTGCCTTACCCAGTAGTCAGCATTAATTTGATTGGAGGGATCATCCATGATTCTTCCTTCCATACCTGAGACGTATTGAATATTTCCATTCCCTTGCTTGTAGCTAATGGTTTCTGCAATCTTTCGGTATTTTTCCAACATGGGGTCCATGTGTCTTGAATGAAAAGCATGGGTTGCTTCCAATATAATTGCTTTCACTCCATGATTTTTCAGGTAGCCCAGAAATTGCTGAATCTTTTCTGTATCACCAGCAACCACCGTTTGCTCAGGATGATTAACAGCAGCAAAATCTAAATCAACCTTTGAGGATTTCACTAGTTTGTCAACTTCCGGTTTGCTTGCTTTGATAACGAGCATACTTCCTCGAGGGAGACTGTCAATGAGGCGACTCCTCTCGGCCACCAACTTGAGTGCATCTTTAAAGTCCAAAATGCCTGCAGCTACAGCAGCACAAAATTCGCCCAAACTGTGTCCCAAGACGTAGTCCGGCTGAATACCCCAACTTTGCCAAAGTTTCAAGAGACAATACTCCACGCAAAATATTGCAGTTTGGCTGTAAATGGTCCTGCTTAGTTCCTTGGATGAAGGGTCAGACTCCCAAAGCACCTGACGAATAGATAAATTGTAAAGCTCCCTGAGCGTCCTGTCACACGAGTCGAAATGTATTCGGAAAATGGGACTTGTCTCGTACAGCATTTTTGCCATGCCCTGATACTGCGAGCCTTGACCAGTAAAGAGGAAGCAGATTTGATGGTTTTCGCCCTCCTTTGCTTCCGCTTGCAAGAACTGCCTGTCCTTCAATAGTTTTGCTGCATCCTGATAATTTTGTGCGACAATGAATGCACGATGATTGAACGTGGCTCTTCCCACGTTGGCGGAAAACGCCGCATCAGAGAATACTAAATCATCAGTGGTCTCGCCACTTTTCTCAGCTTTTTCCGAAAACAGGTTTTCATACTCCTTGAGCAATTCTTCCAATGCGTCACCAGTTTTCCCAGATATCTTGAGTATGTGAGTAGGTCTCTCAAAGTTGAGGCTGAACTTGGGCATCTCATAGTCAGGTGATTCCTGAATTATCACGTGGCCGTCTGTGCCAGTGATTCCGAAAGAGCTGACACCAGCTATTCTCGGATGGCCTTTTACCTTTGGCCATGTTACAGGCTCTAAAGGAATCATTGCGGGAATTGAATCCAAAAATATTTCTGGATTGAGTGACTCCAAATTACGATGCTTTGGAATGATTTCATGCTGCATAGCGAGGATTGTCTTCATGATTCCAGTGATTCCGGAGCAGGACTCGGTGTGCCCCACGTTGGTCTTCACAGACCCAATGATCAATGGGAGCTTCCTGTTGGCCGAGTAGTATGCCTTTGTGATAGCAGCTGATTCCATTGGATCTCCGACTGCGGTACCAGTTCCATGTGTTTCTACAAAGCTCACTTGCTCTGGACTGACATTTGCATCCTGAAGTGCCAATTGCATAGCAAGTGCTTCGCAATGTACGGTGGGTGTTCCCAAACTTCTGCTCAATCCTTCCTGAGATACTGCAGAGCCTCGAATCATTGCCCAAATGTTATCCCTATCCCGTAATGCGTCGCTCAGTCGCTTAAGGACCAGTACACCACAGCCCTCAGCACGACCAAACCTGGTAAAACAAAATGAATAAAATAAAAAAGGAATGAGGAAGGGTAATTTAATGGGTACGTAACAGTCAACCTACCCGTCAGCGTTTGAGTCAAAAGTTTTGCACCGGCCATTTGGTGCAATGACGTAGTCCATAATGTTACTGGTGAATGGATGCAAGAGAAGATTAACACCTCCAGCCATTGCCAAATTGGACTCCCCGGTCCTCAGACTCCTTACAGCCAAGTCTAGCGCTACAATAGCTGAGGAACATCCACTTTCAGTAGCGACGCTTGGTCCAGTCAGTCCCAAAAGAAATGACAACCTTGCTGCTGCTGCCCCCATGCTGTTTCCCATGTACGTCCTGAAAAAGTCCTTGTCAGTGGATCCCTGGACAATGTCTTTATAGTCGTTCATCCAGCTACCAGTGAAGATTCCCGTATGGGTTCCATATAAACTGAGGGGATCAATTCCACTGTCTTCCAACGCCTCCCAAAGAACCTCATGCAAGAGTCTTGCTTGTGGATCCATATAAGCAGCCTCCTTTGGACTCACCCCAAAAAACCTAGCATCAAACTCATCCACTGTTGTCGACAAAAACCCGGCATTTGTTTTTCGTTCTTGTTGAGAGACTCGAAGGGAGTGTTCCCTTGTCCATCGGAATGCTGGAGGCTCCCGAATACCTTCCTCGCCCTGGTACAACATATTCCAGAATTCTTCCAAAGAGTTTGCCCCCGGGTAGCGACAACTCATCCCAACAATAGCAATCGGTTCGTTTTTATAATGTTGATCGCCCTCTTCCCATGCACCAATGGATGGAGCTGTCATTGGATTTTTGAGCAATACCGAAGCAGTTTGATTAAAAATATCCAACCACTTTCCAGTTATGAGCTAAAAAACAAAAATTATGATCAGTAATGAAGGTATTTATGTCAGTAGGAATTTATATTTACGGATTTTAAAAAAATTATAACAGATTTATGTATGTACCTTCTCGTGTAGTCCCATGTTTACGCTTTTGAGCGACACGATTTCCTCCACGAAATGTGCCTTATCTTTGATATCCATGTACTGAATGATTGGAGCATGCGTTTTGTCACTGTAAGAATATAGTTTTCAAAAACATTCCAACATTTTATTTCTAAAACAAATCATTGATGGATTGTGGAGTTTAATTTGAAGTAGGACTTGAAATCACCTCAGCAAAGTGCCACGAGCCACTGAAAATTTGGCGATAATGGTGTCCGGAATGAGCCCCATTTTCAAAGTACTCCTCTGATTTTTAAACCATGTGCTCAAATAAGTCTCAGAGATCACTGTATATGAATCAACATCAAGATTATTTTTTCATACAACAATAACAGCAACTCGTACAGTTTTTCAGAGCCGCATTTTTTTTACATAGCTTACCTGATCCATTTAGACTCATGCTTTCCCACAAATGTTCCCACAACCCTTTGCACGGTTCAAACATGAACAACGATAAGTCCATTGAACCATCCTTGTTTCTAAGAGATGAGAAGTTCGCCTTATCCTCGAAAAGCTTGTCAGCGTTCTCCAGAACCTAATTTAGTAAAACAGATGTAGATATGAGCGTAAAAATATTTTGAGATGAAGGAGATAATAACACCTAATACACATACCAAGCAGTCTGGCGTCACGAATACACACTTTTCGAAGAAACGCAACGAGAAAGCGTATATTTTCGCTTGAATATCTTCTGGAACCTTGGATGTTCCATTCGGAGCGTAACTCTCATCCATGCAAAATACAGCGTCGAAAGCCTTGCGAAGTGCAACGCTGCAAGAGACAAATGAAGAATTATAACAGAATGTTACAGGCCGGAGCAACAGAAATATGTACAAAAGAACTTTCCAACTATTTGAATCTGTGCATTACATACCGTTTCTCGGTAGCCACATTTCGCGTGGTAATAACAGCAATGGTCCTCGTTGTCTTGGTTTTACGAATAGATTCCGCCAGAACAATGGCGCTAGCAACAGAACCATCATCCACAGCACTGGTTAACCAGGCTTCCGTCTTCCGATGAGCTATACAATAAGATAAGCATAATTTTTTGCTTTTCCAAACTTATCTATTAAAGGAAATTATAGTGAAAAATATGTTATGTACCCATGATTATCTCCGGGCTCAAAACTAGATTTTCCCAATGAAGCAAAGATGCAGTTAAAATTGGCAATGACACAAGTGACACACTTCCACAATACCTGACACACACCACGCTACCACCACACAAGCAATGCAACAAGTTGCAAGGTTCTTCAGAAACACCAACAAAGAAACGTGAGTGATTTGAATGCTTTGCAGACAACAGCAGCAAAGTAATTAATCAGCTAGCGCTCGTATTTTATCGCCTTTATACCCTACCAGCGCTTTAAAAACATTTCAATGCTTTTTACAGCGTCAATCAATGCCATCCTTTGAAGAATTCAAAACTTCATTCCTTGTGTTACTTCTATTGTATTCCTTTTGATTACTTTCATAGAAACATATCGTATGTTTAATTACGATGGGAAAAGCATTTAAGCATTTGAACGCGTGTACTTTGTATGTGCATGTATATAAAATGGTCGTAGGTTTTAACTTTAACATAAGTGGAGGTTCGAATTTTAAATAAAGGCATGATATGCAGCTCATAAAAGAAAAACTCTTCTAGAAAAGTTCAACCGGTCGCTCTCGTAAATTACCTCTCGTATTGTTTTTAAATCTTTAATTTTGACGGATGTCTGAGTGGAAAGAACAGGGTGAAACGTTATAGCTTACTAGGATGTTGATGGTGGAGGATGTACAAAATGAAGGGTGGCAAACTTAACGTTATGAGAACTTGACATCAACTAGCGACAGATATGAGAAGACCGCCCTGTTACGCAATGATTGCTCCAGGTCCTAATGATGATGATGGGTGTCTTGGAGCTCTTAGGTCAATGTTTCATAATGATGCAAGACAGTTGACCATTGATTAGAATCAGGGTGATAAAAGTGAATGGGGAAATAATTTGTGATCGGTGGCAAGAGAATATTATGTAGGGATGCATGTTTTGACAAACTTGTTCTCTCAGGCTCTCACGCTCATAATGATATATCATTGTGTAGTTTTAAGAAAACATTTATTATTTTATTGCACTGCCTGAGTGTTTCACAGACTATGAAAGTATGACTGTGAAAGACTGTATAGGTCTCTTCATTCCGGTCGGGGTGAAGGTTGTTGGGATGGGTGCATGCCTTGGAAAATAGTTCATAATTTCATAATTCTAGAGAATTCTGGACAAGACATTCTGTTGATGAAATAAAATTTTGAAATATTTCCATTTGAAACCAGGCACATTTTAAACATTCATATATATATATGACTTTAGATTTTAAATAGTGGTCACTGAGGAGGACGAATGAGTGGTGTTTCATGACGTTCATACAGATAAATATAAGGAAAGTTCAAGAATGATCAGTTGAATTTTAATCTTTATTCAGTTATAAAATCACATTAGCGACAAGCATTTAGCTAAAGTTTGCGTCACGCGGCCTTGGTTCATTATAATCATGAATAATGTTTCGAGAGAATATGAATGGTCTTTGTGTAAGTATGTTTGTGTCGTCATTCGCCAATTTTCCCTTTAATTTATTGCATATTATTCTCTGGTATTTGGCGGCATGATGACATAGGAAGTCAGTCTAAACGAATCCAGTTACTTAACTATATTTGAATTTTACATACCGATGCGGATGGTCAAATAATTGTGCAAGCTCGTAATTAAGGAATTTGCAAGTATCAAGGGAAGAAACGTGCAGGCGTCGTGATAGCAGAAAAAATACCCGTGGCTGAAGTGGCATCATGGATATACTGTGAGAACTTGGTTTTATTGGATCGAAAAATTGTGATAACATCATCTCATCCGAAAATATGATTAATTTGAAGAATTATGTAACGAGCAGCTTGAAAGTTAAGTTTTTAGCAGAGTTCCTCTTATACTTCTGATTCTTGATAATGACTTATGATGTGGGTGTAGACGATGCGTACCTGCAATTGTTTTATAATTTCAATTGCCACATTGAGGATTTAACGATGGAATTTAACTTTTTAAAATTTAATTAATTCTCACGGTAATCCTTACAAGGAAAAACGTGTTATCACTAGCTTTATATGAGCTGTGATATTTTTTACAATATTATCAATTTTATTGCCAAATAGGGAAAAACATAATATAAAGTACTCTAAAATAGCACAATGGGAGAAATGCTATTTTGAAAGTTGAATAGAAATAAGAGAAATTGAGGAACTGAAAAAATTCTAAATCCGGAGCAGGATATAGTTTTATAAATGCATTTAAATTGACAGTAATTACGAGGAAAAAATTCCTGACTTTTAAACTTTGTACCCTAGTGGGAATGTTGGCCTTTTAATATTTTTTATTTAATTGTTCTGTGCAGCAAAAGTCTACGTAGGAGAATGCCTTGATGACTCACGCTGAAAGTTTAAATAGCACCTGTTATGTCCCTTGACAGGGTGAGGCAACAGTGTGGTGACCAGCAACGAGAATACGAAACCAGCCACAGCCATGAAGCAGGCCAAAAGGTTTTCTTGGTCTGGGAAAGTGGCAAGAAACAGGTTTCAAGCGGATGGAGATAAATGCTGATAGAAAAGAAGCTGGGAAAAACTGTCCAATAGATATTTTTCTAATTTCTTCTCTGTGAACGTCATAGACATCATTCTCGGTCAAACATGAGAGTAGTTAAAATTTTTATTCAATGTTCTTCAAATAATCTATGTTTGCACTTAATACTTTTTTTTCTGTATCCACCAACGCTTGCATGTCACGCACATTTTTAATATTTTTATTGCTATTTACTTATTGCACAACTGCTATTGTAATTCTGTATTGGACCATTTCATAACAATGGTACAAAATGACGGAAATGCCTTGGTGGATTTCATGAAAAAATGCAGTCTGGGATTTTACACTGCCATCTCGGAAAGGATGTAAATACGTGTGAATATTATTTTGTATTAATATGTGTGGCCTGGCCGTGCTAATTATTACCGCATTTTTACTGACGTGATCAGACACACTAACATGCTTGGCACTTTGGTGTATTATGACATGATTTTTCTGGAATATTTACTGCAATCATTATGATTGAGGCTTTGTTTGTCAAAGAAATGTTACGCATTCGAACACTTGCGTGTATAATTTAAAACATTGTAAAAACCATTTATTCCATTGTGTTTTAATTTTTTAACCTATTATTTTGTTCTTTGAGTTGCTCCAGTTCCAGAAGCAAATTATCTACGAGCATCTCCATCTGTCGGCGTTCCATAACAGTTTCATTGGCAACAACAGCAATTCTCACGGTGTCTTTGTAAATACAGGAGCATAGCATCACTCCTGCCACACCCCTGTAGGTGCCTGAAGTCATTCGGAAATCAGAGCAAGAATAGGACCTTCCTGCATCTCCAGCAATACTAAAACCTTCTTGATCCGGGCCAATGATGTGAGACATTGTTATAGGAACGAAGCGATTTACCATGAAGTAATTTGTCAATGGATAAGGAATGAATGTTCCTGCCATCCGTCCCAGCAAGTCTAGATGTTTCCCCAGGTGGAAGGTTTTGGCATTTAGAAGAGCGTCATGACATTTTCCAAGCCTTTCCATTGGACATGGCTCACTAGTTGGTAGCTTGAGAATACCCAAGTAACTATTTTATAACAAAAAAATCAATTATAGTATGTTTTAAAGGGGGAATAGTAGATATTTTTTTTAAATGTGTTTATACCCGTGATTTGCCAAGAAATATGGATGGTCAGTCTTTTCCAGTTGGTATCCAACAGCAACGTCCTTTTTTCCAAGAACGTCCTCTTGGCACTGTCTTATGGCACCGGCACAAACACTCATGATTACCGCTGGAGCACTCGCCCCGTTAGCTTTTGCAATGCTATAGATCTCCTCTGCAGGAAGTGGAGATGACCACGTAACTAAATTTGTGGAAAATCTGTGTCGTCTGTAGGTGACCATTTTCCAGGGATGTGACCAGCATCCCAAAAGTAGGAGAACTGTTTGAATCAGGTGTCTCAGATGCTTGCACGGGAAGAGTAAACAAAACTTGAGAGCTTTTGTATAGGAATCACTGTTTGGGTTGTCACTGATAATTTTTTCAGTTTGTGTGGTTTTCAAGGTTTTGTGTCCAAGGCATTCGGTAAGAAGTTGCAAAAATGAGATTGAATCTCCCAAAATATTGTGGATACGGCAAGCCAAGACAACTTGATTATTAACTGGTTTCATTAGAGTTATCTCCCATGGACTTCTGTCTTTCTGGTAAGGTTTGTTCAACAAGTCTTGGTGAATCTTGGAATAATCTATCAGTGCTACTCCATCAGTACAAGGTACTTCTTTCTCGTCACCTGCATGTGTAGCTTGTTCCATGATATGATTGCCGATATTAAAATTTGAATCCTGTTTCCAAACTCGGAACCCTAGCAGTGTGCTCAAAAACTGTTGCAATTCTGGATATCTCTTTTTTCTTTTATTTCGGCTACTGGGAATCGTCGCCTTGAGTACTTTTCTAATAAATATATTCCTTAACTGCTCTAAAGTTAATGTATGCTCTGTATCCTCTAATGTCACTGTAGCAACTATTGACGTTCTTGGGGGTACACCAGAATCATCGTCAATTTTTTCATCAACACAAGAGTCTCCGTACGAGATCAACTTTCCATAGTAGCTGGTTCCACTATTTTTACACATCATCACGATCACTACAATTAACCAAGTTACAAGTCGGAAAACCAATAAGATTGGGGAGAGGACAAGAAGAATTGTCAAGATTAGCAAGGCAGCAGCCAAATGACGGAAAATGTATTCTGATCGTGACAAAATGTTTGTGGTAACGTTTAAAGCCATTTTAATATCTGATTGTTTAAAAAAGTTTAATAATTTAGTTTCCGAAAAGATAAGATTTTGATGACTGCATCCGACCAGCGTTTTCCACCCCTTCCTCCATCCAAGGCCAGAATTCAACTTTCATGGTACTATGCTTTCAGCTCTTGTCCATGATACAAAGTCTGACTCAAAAGATTGTAACTGCGTATTATTTACCATTTATCCAAAGAAAATCCAGAAAGACAATCCAATTTTCTTTGTGGCAGGTGGCAGTCATTATTATTACAGGTAAATGCCTATGAAAGGAGGAAACACTGACCTTCAAAGCCACAGACCGGACACTACCACATGCATTAGTATAGACGATTACAATCCGCATCATTATCGACGTTTAATAGCATAAAATAGTTATATTATAACTTACATAAACAAGGTTATTACTCTAGGAAATAAGGAACTGATAGCAAATCATCTTCACATCAAATTATCGTTCGCTTGCGTCATAGCTCTGTATTTCCTGATTTACGCGTGTGGTGCACACTGTTATTATGTACTGTAGCGAATGAAAACTATGAAAACTACTAAAGTTGAGATACGCGTACGATTCTAATATCAAGCTATGTGCATAAATTGTGTAAAAAATACGTGTATTATTTGTTTTTTTTAGAATCAGGCATTTCCGAATGAACTTTATGAATGTATGAATGAATGTATAAAGCTTGTAAACAAAATAATTTATGCAGAGTGAATTTTCTGATTTATTATATAAACGAGACGTTGCTTACATGAAAAGCCGACATCATTTTAGGTAGTTCAGCTTCTAGTCTTAGAAGAATACTTTATCCTTTCGTATGTTATTTCTTTTAAATTTTCCATCTCAATATAGCAGTCGTATGCTAATTTCTCTACCTGTCTGCCAGAGAGAACACTTTCCTTTGCGGTCACCCCTATCTGAACTTTATCCTTGTAACTCCAAATGCAAAACATGACACCAGCAACCCCCGAATTTGTGCCGACAGACATTGTAAAATCTGAACATGGGAAACCCGCCACTGAAAATCCTTCTTCCTCTCCGGCAATGTTTGAAATACAAATTGGAATTAAGTGGTTCTGAGAAAGTTGAGATGACCATTTATACATTAGTGAGCCGTATGTCATTTTATGAAATTCCGACATCTTCCCCCTTTCTGTCTCCTTAGCTTCTGATAGTTCTCTGTGACATTCCTCTAGTCTCCTTAAAGGACAGGCGATACTGGTGGGCAGACATATGACGGTCATGTAACTGTAGTGAACCAAAAGAAGAAGCAAATTACTTATTTAAAAGTAAAATATTATGTTAGTTTCTTTTTAGAGCTAAAGTACCTACTCACAAGTGGTTTGTCAATGTTGGGGGATGGTTGTCCATGGGGAAAGGATATGCTGCTGCAACATCACGACCTCCTACTCCATCAATGTCACAGTTTCGTATGGCTCCCGAAATAATTGTTAAACATACAGAGGATGTTGACACCCCATTCACCTTGGCTACTTGTTTGATATCATTAAGCGAAAGTGGTGGAGAAAAACGAAGGATGAATCGAGAATGCTTGTCCTTCCAAAATCTTTGAACTTTCCAGGGATGTGAATGGCACGGGATGAGAATGCGAAGAGCCTCAGTAAAGCAGTTGAAATAGTTTGGGAAAAAGTTAAGGTAAAATTGAAATGATTCAAATGGTGTTTTCGAAATTTTCTTGGGTTCTGCTACTTTTAATGGTTTTTGGCCAAGACCTTCAACAAATAGCTTGAGAAGAGATTTAGCATCTGTCATGACGTGATGAATGCGGGCGGTGACTATACACTTCCGCGTTGTGTTATCTGGTCCAAACGAAACATTTGGGATAAGAACAATCTCCCATGGACTCTGGTCCTTTGAATACGTCTTGTTAATCATTTCTTCGTGAATCTGATTGAGAATGTGGTTGTTGGAGTCTGTAATGCTTTGCCAGTGGTTGTTTTGGAAATTAAGAGAGCTACTCTGTTGAGCAATGTGATTGGAAAGATTGAATGTTGGATCATTTCTCCAAATTCGAAACCCAAGGAAAGTTGTAAGAACCTGTTTGAGTTCTGGATACCTGTAGGATTTGCTGTTGGGAATGCGGGCGTTAAGAACATTTTTTATAAACGCATTTTGTAGAGCTGGAAGTGACAACGGTCCGTCGATTGCCAGAGTTACGACGATAGAGCCTCTGGGAGGAAGTCCCGAGGAAAAATCTTCGTCCAGCCAAGTATCCGTGTAGTTAATGAATTTTCCAAAGTTACGATCCAAGAAAGACAAGGGCCGAGAAATGGAAACCCAGACAAAGAAACTGACAATTGCTAAAGTTGGTACTAGAAGCATTGGAATGAATACTCGGGAAAGCTCGATACAGGCTTTGATAGGGGCGAGCAATGACTTTTGTGTGGGTACAAATTTTCCTGATGTGGTCATCGTGACAACGTGTTCACACTCAGTAACAAAAACAGTTAATTTATTTATGACTAAAAAGAATGATTGATTTCTTTGTTTTGGACAAGTGCTGTCTGTAAAAAAATCAAATGCACGCTTATTCCTTTGTTTTTAGTATAAATGCTTCTAGATAGTACAGCAAAATGCATTACTGTTACCTCCCACTTCCACTAAATCACTAAAACATCCTCAACTGCTCAAGTTAAAAAAATCAAAATCTATAATTTGGTTAGCTTTGTAATTAAAATGACCAAAGTAAAGTATTGCGTGCAAAATCATAGTATCCGCCGTATAATTTTTTAAACTAATTAATAATATGCGTGCTTAAGTTTTGACTACCGAAGTGGGTGGATGTTTCCCATACTTTCTATAATTAAAATGCACTAACATCATATTTTGCAACGTTTCATAAACTGACCTATCAACTGGCGAATTAAATTTGAACATAGTAACTGAACTCAACAGTGAGATAGAATTCTCTTCAGGTGCACGGTTTTAGAGAGTTGTAATTTCATTAACTTTGTCGATGTAATATTTTAAGGCGAAATTATATGGTATATTTTAAGAATGAATCATCATCCTCATATGTTTGGCGTGATGAAAATTGGCGGTCGAAGTGCTTTATCATGCATTGATTCTGAGTGAGTATTGCTCCATGATATCAAACAAATTGCCATCAACTTGCAATTTGCAATTGGTATCATGGAAGCTTTAATCATACAAGTAACATTAACTAAATGAATAGTGAGATTTATGAGCAGTCCGTGTTTTTCAGTTGCACTAACTTGAGGTTTTAACTTGAATTGAGGTCTTTGTATTTCTTTCGTCAAATTCTTAACTCTACATAAATTTAACTAAAGAATGGCCAATATTCCTTGGTTAGAAAATTTTACGACTATGTATTTAAAGATATTTATGAATTTCGGCTCTAACAAGACATTGTATTAAATTTTGACCTGCACCTGTACCATCTACAACTCCTTTGATCGCTTCTGAATTTTTCTATTACGCATAGAAAATCAAAGATTTAAAATAGCTTTATCTCGAGCTAATGAAATTTATTATGATGCTGAACCAATGAAGCTGACACGAATATTATATTTTAAATATATGATGCTATCTTGCTTTTTAAATAAATGTTTGGATTTATGATTCGTGTAACCAGTCTCATTATGGGAAAAACGTGTATTATATTGAATTGGTTTATTCTCAGAGTGAAAGAAGATGACTTTGAGTCCAAAACTGCATTTGATCAAAGGCATTAGGAAAAAGATATTGCCCAATGATCATCTACCCATACTAAATATATCATGTTCTTATATCATGAACGCAAAAATCATCATGAACCGGTTTAAACTTGAAAGTTTTAGGTTTTTAAAGATAATACGATTAGCATCCCATGGAATGATGCCATGAACATTTAAAAAATTTGCAAGTACATTGTTTTCGTCAGTTCACTCACAATCGATGTTTCGTTTTGCGCAAGCAGACTAAATGTCGTGGGAAAAACTGCAAACATTCTAGAAACAGTGACTATGAAGCATGTGTTGGTATATGCATGCAAAATAGTTTTCAGATAATAAGTTTGTATTGAATTATTTCATTCTTATTTTGAAGATTGAGCTAATGCATAAGAGTTGCAGATAATTTACTGTCGTATTTTGAATCGATATGATTTCTAAGTTTAAGGCTTTTCTACGAAAAAAATTTCTTCTCGACTAATAAAGAGGAAATACGATTCCCAATCATATCTCGAGCAACCGCGATTAGCCCGGAGAGGCGAAAAACTGCTTTAGTGTGACACTCACTTCTTCAGTTTAAACTGTCATATGAAAAGTCATAACAACTGACAAATTAGATGAATATTCTTTAGAAAAAAAACTTCCAATTTTCAAAACGGGACTGGAATAGTA
>JAQIXW010002165.1:0-16403 GCA_034700685.1 Willowsia buskii | reverse complement strand
TGTAGGCATCGATCGCGAGTTAGCTTTTCGGTAGAGCAAGAAATATTCCTGTAAAACATTCATTAAAATAGGAACATGCTTTTACATGAAGATGCATATTGTGTATTCATCTTTATTATATGCATCATTATAGTTTGAATAACTATATATGACATTTTAACAAAATGGAATTTGCCAAACTGCAACAGATTGCTAACACCAAAATTGCTTAATCAATGACTTCTCTCTTACCGTACCATGCCTTATTACACCAAGTCGTAAATCTTTCGACGTTTTTACTGCAGTGTTAACAAACTCATGTAAATGGTTTCCGAAGAAAGGCAGCATCCCAAATGAACTTTTAAGCGAATCTCAAGTGCAATTCGTATTTTAAGTACTTTGAAGTCGGTCCATTGACTTTCATTTGACACGGTCTCATTTTCATTGCTTTTCCAATTCCAAAATGCTGGTGCAGGTAAAGAAAATCATGTTGCAAAATTACTTATTTGAACTGATAAATATGAGCAAAATATCCATTCTGATGGTAGGATACTTCTTCGTTGTCTGTGTGTAGCATCGATACACACACAATTGTGCTTTTCTTTGAATGTCAAGGCTCATTTGCGTACAAATTAGTCTATTGTTCCACGAAATGACTCTGATTTACCTGCTGTCGTTTCTTTCCCTTTAGATCCTACGCATATTCCTCCGGTTTTTGTGCATTATTACTACACCCCTTTCTAACACACCTTTGGGGCATCTTGCTTCCTTTATTGGGCTAAGCTTTACTGCACTTTGTTTCTGAGGTCAAACAGATCTGTGTAGTAATCTTATTATCACAGCTTTTATCATCTTCATCATCACCATCACCATCATTACTGCATTGGTATCACCAAAGTTATCTTCAGACGCAGACACGTAGACTAAATAGTATCACATCACACACCGGTACCACCAACCTATTCACCGCATCTTATTATGATGTTATCTTCAACTTATTTATTAGCAAGGCAGTAAAAATCCTCAACAAAAGAGTTAATACACCTGTCTAGAAACTTCAGCCATTTTAGTTCCTTCTAACCGAAGGAAAAAGAGAGAAAATAGCTTCTCATCTCATTTTCGACTCATATATCATGTCATAAATTTTTTCCTTGCGCAAAAAAAATTGGAATCGAACAAAATTAAGACAAATTTAATGTACAGCAAAAGCCATTTTAAAGGTTAACCCTTACTAAATAAAATATCACGTTAAAAATCCAAAGAAAGTCAAAAAGGTAATGTAGATAGATTCATTTGCATTTTTTTCCTTTGAAGATCCGTTAAATGGATGGTGTAAAGGTGAGAGCGCATATTTCTTTCAATATAATGATTGCTTTATTCCCAGCATGATGTTAATGCGTGGTAATAACTGCCGTAAGCTTGGGTTGTCCTATGATTACGAGGATGATGATTATGTAGTCAATACATGGACGTCAAAAGAGAAATGTGTTTTGATAGTGTGTAGGGTTTTCCTCAGCCTTTTGTCGGTAGAGACATTTTCATTGGCTTGATGTCTCTGTAAATGTGTCCACATTTTAGGGATCGAAAAAAAAATGAAAAGAAACTCGTTTAACCTCTTACTTACCATTTATTTAGCTTTATTTAAAGGCATTAATTACTTTAAAGTACTTTAGGAGTCAGGTATGAACCATAAACTAAAAGAGTCAAAAGAAGCAATCACGGACATACTTATTGTCGCCAGTGATGAAAGAGATGGTGTGCATGATGGCTATGATGGTTATTGCCTCATAGAATTGAGGACAATAATGCCGGTATAATACTGGCTTAAATGTGCATATATTTCAGCCAACTTACAACTTTCAGAGAACATGGCAAAATATTGTGAAAAATAAATAAACAAGTATGTATAATATGCAAATTTGTGTAAGAACAAGATGGAATGTGAACTCTTGTATAGAGTAGAAGTACATGGATATGCAGAAAAAGAAACAAAGTATTTTCCGAGAATAAATTGTAAGTTCTGAGCTCCCTAATGGACATTTATTGCATTAAGCTTAGTACTCCGGACATAATTTTTGGAGAAAAGGGAAAACAAAAGCAAAACTGATAGGTAATGAAATGTATACTCACTAGTCGCATAATCCTCCTCACTCCAGACAAAACAATCTTAGAATTATGCTGGAATTTTTATGTGTTTTTAGTACGCACGTATCTTTTCTATCTCCAATGAATATATTATGCATTATGAATATTTCTGGAGTGTTTCTTCTGCAAGTTAAATTGTCTTTCTTATTTCTTCGTTTGTAAAACCAAATATGTAACTTATTGGTCTGGGAGGGCGTGGATTAAAGGATAAGCTTCTGTTCTTTCCAAAAGCATATTTTGCTTTTCGTATGTCCTCTCCTCAAAACAAGTTTACCCAAAAATCCACTTGGACATGTTAAATGCATAATTTGCATTACATCAACTCAACAAGCATCCATACTATCACCATGTCCTAAGTAAACGGACTGCATTGTTTTCTAAGCATTTATCTAGCCAAATAAATGCATCCCCTCTACTCCTCCCTTCTCTTTTCAAATCGCACTAACAAAATGAAAAAGAAGTGTGATGCGGATAGCGATGACACTTTTGTCTGGAAACTGGAGGATTTTTACACTCTTCTATGCACAAAAATGAAAATGCATTTCTTCTATTTAATTGTCACAAAGTGGGGTTTCATCTGAAATGTTCAGATCAAAATATTTCATCATTTATTTTACAAAGAGACCTCACTGGAAGAAATATAAGTGGAAAAGCACATAATAATGCGGATTATTACACTTTTCTCGTCTGCATGATGGTCTGTCTATAGAAGAAGAAAAAAGTTTGTTGTTGTTTCACATTGTACTCGAGCAAAAAAAAAAACAAGAAAGAAGATTAGTTACTTAACTCTCCTCTTTTACAACACAAGGCGTGCGTTCGCCTGTCCATCTAGTATCGTGGGCCGGCAAGATTCCAGTAAAAAATCCGTCTGGAATTTCTTTCTTCTTTGTAAATGTCTAAATGAAAACATCAACAGAAACATATATAGCTATATTGACTTGTGTGTAAAGGCTGACTCTTCCCAAAGTAAACATTATTACACAAGAAAACCATTATTTAATGCACATATCCAGTTTTCTGCATGAATGCATTCTCAAAAAAGTACAAACATATATACGTGTGGACTTTTTTCATTTCTGCGAAGCTTCCAACTTCATCTCATAACACAATATCAGTGAAGAGGGCTTATATATTCCAAGGTTCTTTTGTGATCTGTGATGCCGCTATGTACCTTATATGAAGTGTATGCCTTTAGAATTCAGAATGATGATAAATTCCAGTTTGCGTTTTCTCCTACAACAGCTCCAGTCAAGCCAGCTTATGAATAAAATACACAGGTACACATAGACTCACGCCGTCTCGTTCTCGAACGGCTTGCAATACATGAAGGAAAAAGGAACAGGCATCCAGCTGCAAGACCTGTGTTTTGTGTGCTTGTTTGTTTTTCCTGGTTGTTTATTTAGGTATTTACAACTTTATAATAAAAATTCCTAGTTCCTTTATAGCTTCGCTGAATAGATCACAAAATATGATGTGTATCTGTATTTTGAATGAAAATGCTGCTTATACTCTTTAAAAGTTGTCCGAACTGAATCAAAAATCAACGTAACTCTGTTATAACTTTACCATCATTTTCTTACATAACTTTGGTCGGATTGCAGAGTAATATGAAAAGATGTATATTTACGATGTAAGAGAAAGAAATGAAAGAACATAAAAATGCGCGATTTCGTATTCAAGGCGTGTTCGAACAAGTTACTTGAGAAAACATTTTATTTGCAATAAAGGTTTCTTCGTGTGAGATGCATTACAGCTAAAAGCTGACTTGCAAGTGGATACTCAGTGTACACGATACAATATAGATGGAGAAGTAACAAGTAATGTTACACAATACACAATACTTAAAATTATCATAATTTGGTTCTTTTCGCATTTTGTTAATGTACATCGTGTACCTTTCTTTCTTCCTCGTACGAAGCATTGCGATTTTATGCTGAAAAACATTTTTCACTGATCAAAGCGGTTCTCTGACATAAGATCATCAGCCCAAGCTCTTTTAAAGCGTAAAAATACGATGCAATTGCAATATGATCTTGAATTGGAATACTTCTCCCTTAAATGCTTCAAATTTGTCATCAAAGATTTTAAGCTGTAAGGTGTAATAAGATGTGGATTTGAAATCCTATTGCAAGTAATGCGTGCAATCATACCAAGAAATAATTGTTGTTGACGCCAATCTCTGTTCAAACATGAAACTCACGTCACAATAATTTGTGATAATTTCAATTCGTCCAATATTGCTTCAACAATTTTAAATCACCAACCACTACCTCAACAGAATTTAATACAAAGCTTTATGAAACCAGTGTCAGCATAGTTTTATTGTGCTGGTTTCGCTGACTGGAACAAGCTTAATACTTGAAGTTGTTTAACATGTTTTGGGATATTATGATTATTATTATGACTAGTCTTGTTTTTTGGGGTTCATATAGTGCGTGCAAGTGAAACTATACGTTTATGAACACCATTTTCAAAGAAGGAGCGTCAGAAACAAGAAAATCAATTGCCTCTCGTTCGTTTTCTTTCATCCTGGTCCTAGTCCTGCAAATAACTTATCCACTTAACGATTATTATTGCTCCCTCCCAAAGCCTCATCACTTTATTTGTTGAAACCATTCCACGATGCACATCGTACATTAAGATAGGTATTCATGTCTTAATCCCATAAATTAGAGTCCACTTATCACGGTTTGACAGAGGACATGACACGGCGGACGGCAGAGTAACAGGGAATGAATGGTGTGCATACGTATGTACCTGATTTGCAATATACTGCAACAAACAACTCAGCAATCTGCTATAAACAAACCAATGCAAGAACAACAATCATGGCATTTAACCGCATAGTGGCGGCAGCGGCAGAAGAAACATCATCATTTTCAACATCATCATAATCGTTTCTCTTCTTTCGCATTTTTGGTCTTCATGTACTTCCCATTCAGTATCCATTGAATAAAATGATAAAGGAAAGTCCAGCTGGTACTTATGTGCATTACCGTTGCATTGGTATGCAGAGAGTTTGCTACCTGGAAGGAAGACACATCAATATTTGTACAAGAGCCAGGAGGAGAAAAAAGAGAATGTGCATATAAGGCTGCATGGGGGCAACGAGTGCATCGCTGCGTAAAAGTTTATTATGTAACATATAAAACGCATCAATAGTCGTCACCATCAACTTTTCTAGACAACATAATGGCTCTTGCTTTGACAGGTGGTGGTGGGATGTGTTATCATGTAGAACCTGTGCACTGTGTTTGTTGCAGGGTACGTCTGAAGGTTCTTATGCGGATAAAATTTTATTAAAGAAAAGTCAAACGTGCCTTTTATCGATATTGACTGAGTGAGCTCACAACTCAAACCATCCTACACCATCAAATCAACACAAAAATCCAAACCACCTACCTTACAAGACAACTTCATTTTCGATATGAAATGCAAACAAAACAGAGTGATGTTCACTCTTAATATAAGTGATAAGGATACACGTAAACCAATCAATATGCAGAGTGCGTACAGAAAGAAATTGATCCATATTCGTGAAATTTACTTTTACTCGAGTGTAATTTGTGCTTTTTTCAGCCCAGCAGTACATTTTTTTTTCAACTTCTCTGAAGTAAAAAAAGACGCCTGAAGGATATGAGCGAAGTCGAGTGAAAAATGGGATTGCGTTTTATTTGAAAGTGGGAAGAGATGTGTAGTAGTAATAATGTAATGTAATGTAGGAGGTACACAAGTGTACAACAAACAAACAGTCATTTACATCAGATATACAAAAACATTACTTCTCAAATTTCGTTGCTTTACTGCCAAACAGGGAGAATGTATGCACATGTACAGCACACCATATTTATGTGCTTCCACACAAAAGCTTTTTGATTTCCTCTGCACGCATCATCATCATAAATGTGGTGTGATGGCAGAATAAAGTTGTTACTATTCAATGAAGATCTGGTGATTGGATATATGTACTACTTTTTTTGCCTGTATGAGAAAATCATGTGTAATATAAGAGCTGTTACGAAAGAGACTCAACGACAAGTTTATTACTTGAAGTCAAACCTTTTTCCTAGGGTTCCATTTTCAACTGTTTTTATGGCTTTCTGACAGAACTCTAGATCATATACATATATAATTATTATACAGATTCAACTTGTATACTTACTCATGAAATTTTAATACAATTTCTATAGATCCCTTGGCTGCCCTTTCGCAGACATTCTTTTGAAAATAAATACAGCAGTACAGGAAAACTGCTAGTCAGAATATACGATTTACAAATTGTTGGCAGGAACTCTCACTCGATTCGCACAAAACCTGTGTGATATTATTTGTTTACATGTCTTTCTTTCTTCCTCATCGTCTTGATGGGCGAGGTACAATACATTACATATATTTGGCTGCTTTTACAATCAGATTAGTTTCTATATAAGTTTCATACTCGCTCATAAATGTGCACATTCTCCTAACCTCAAGAAAAAGCACATGAAAACGCACACAGCAGAAATGAGGTTTCCTTTTAACTTTCTACCACATTTTTTGCAAGATGAAACCACGGAAAATGAATGATCTTGATCCACATTTCGGATCACTTTATCCGGTTTATCCTGATAAATTATCGTGAGATGAGGGTTTTTGCAACTTTGCTGACAAGACTACAAATTGAGATATCTGGATGAAAGATCGCCTGCAGCAGGAAATCAAGCAGGCAAAGCAACCAAACGAGCAAGCAATTTAACAGAAAAAACGATGTAGAGGAAACGAGAGTATTTCTTCGTTTACAACTTACTTGTGGTTAGTGTGCTCTTGTATACAAATAATATCACGTAACTAACCAGTGAAGTAAGGAAAACTGTATTATGTGCTGCTTGTCTGTGGCATATTATTACGTGCATTTGACAGTACGGCACTGGGAACTGGGATTGCTACCTAAGACCACTATGAACAAAACTGGATTCAACCAAATCTTCATCCTTTCATTCGATATGCACACCACAACCGTATTACACCATTTGAACCGAGACAAGCATTTCAGATGTATTTATAAGTAATGGAATCATAGGCCGTGAGGTTGCTGCAAGATCATCACATCACGAGTTGATGACGAAAAGAGAACAAGAGATGAGCTGATTCTCCAAATATAATAATCATATAGAATCAGGATCGTAGAAAGTCATATCGAAATATTAACGATACATGCTTTTTCTCTTTTTTGAATATACATACCTATATACTTAATGCCTCGTTGAGGAAAAAAGAGCCTGTAGTAAACCCAGTCAGTAACATTTTAATCGATCATGAACTCGATCATGCTTGCTGCAATCAGCAGAAAACCCCATCCTCATGTTTCCCCTTTCTTCTCCTTCATTGTGGTTTTTGATAATAAACAACTTTTGCATTAAAAAAACAGTAATGTGATTCTGATATCAGCGCTTTCATCATCATCAAGATGACGAAAGAAGATCCCAACCCTTCTAACCCTGTAAATGATAAAGAATCCAGAAAAATTTAACTTTTCAGTTCATAAAGAGAAGACAGAAGTCGTGAAAACCACAACCGAGTTGTTGTGATCGAGTGCAAAATTGCAACTCAATATTTTGCTTCCGTGTAGCAATAAACAGTGTCAAATGAAGCAAAATACCTCACGTGCATATGCATGCATTTCTTTAAAATGATTACGCTTTCAGCTGCATGAATATGATCTTTCAGTTAAACATTTTATTTGATTCTTCTTTTGTCTTAATTAATGTCATGCTGGTTCAGTACCGTGCATGACGTTACGTAATCGTGCCAAATTCTTATCAACATTGTTTCATTATGATGTTTTGTATAATGGTACTAATTATTTATAAAGCGGTTTGCAGTTTTAATATTATGTTGTTACGAGCTAATGCAGAATGCAGACTCACGTTGCACGATTTTAATTTTTATCAAACTCACCGACAAGAGATAACTTTTGCCCTTTTCTCCTTGATTTTGTCAAAACTCGAAAACTAGATCGCAAACATCATCTGAATGAATGGTTTTGATTGCAAATAAAATAAAGTTATATTCATACAAAACCACAAAGCAAAAGCATTATTGAATTAAAATATGTCATTCAAGCACTGAGCCAAAGGGTTACACTAATCCCACTTGCTTCCTAATCCCGATGTGAAATCTATGTATATTTCATGCGCATACGAAACTGACGTACAGATCAAAAACAAAAGAGCTTAGAGAAACTGTCCTACAGTGTATCTGGTTAGACGTAAGAAGTTCAAAAACGACTTTTAGTAACCCGAGCTTTTATTTTATGCTTACAAATATGGATTTATGAGGTACAGCAGGAATGAGAGACATATCCCTCCAATCATTACCAAAGACAAATCCGCAGAGCAACAGAGAAGAAAACGATGGGAATGCTCATAACAAGGGGATTTAAACGACATGTGAGGAACCCCAAGGAACACAAGTCAAGAGCTAGTAAATAATTTATCATGTGTAAAGATAGTAATAAGACCGTTGGTGGTAATGGAGTTCATTTCCCATATAGTCAAAATAGCTGTACATGATGAAGATAATCATCGTGAAGATGTGCTCTTCTTTTCGTTTCAGAGTTGTGCTGCAGCGGATATGATAATACTTTTCTCAATAGAACAGAGCAGCTGTATTATGTACTACCCCATATATTCCTTTACAGTTCTACAAAAACAAATACACGCATACCCACATTGTAAGACTGAGTAAGTCCTACGTTTCCCCGATGTGTCAAGCCTCTGTCTCCAAGCTCCATATAAAGCTATCGTGGGCTGGAATCTCAATAAAGATTCTGAATACATTTTACTGCTGCGTTCTTTCCCATTTTTGGTTAGCCATGCAGTCGGAAAGTAAGCCAACTTGGTTCTTGGCAGTAAAAATGCTACATTTTTGATGGTTCATCTGTATTTATAATACGGTGCTTGAATTCTGTAATAGCCCTTACTTATGAAGTCTTTGCGATTAAACTTATGAAGCACATCCCTATAAAACCACCACCCAATCTTAGCTTCATTCTGTGGCAGTCTTGTTTGAATTTTTCATCTTAAGCAGTAGAAATATACGAAGAACATGACGTTATTATTGCTTAAAATGATACTGATGATGGCTGCCAGTGGTGTCAGTAGTTTGTAGTTGTGGGTATGATGTTGAGTGTTGACTGCAAAAAGAAAGAATGAAATCTGCTAGTGAACATGATTTCGCGATATGGTACTCACTTCACAGAATTTTTCTGCAGATTATGTCAGCAACCCAGTTTAATTTTATACACATCCGAACATGTATGTCTTTAAAGCGTTTTTTTTCAGGGGATGTGATCAAGATGAATTAGTTTTTTAAAGAATGTTTCCTTTGCCTTGACAAGTAAAATCTTAATTTAGCCTTTCTTCATAACGAAGATTATTATATACTTTTTGTTTATGTTTTGCTTACTCACTGGTTAGTACCTCTTGACGAAAGAATATATCTGTTCAACAAAGTAAGGATAAACTACATCTTCAGTGATACGGTTGCCCTGATAAAGATATTTGGATAGTAGGTAGTGAAATAACACTTAGAAAATGGAATTACTACATTTCTACGACAGATTCCATCCTTTCAGAGGTCTCCCAGTGGTCTGTAAACCAGCAGTACCATAGCATATATACGCAACATGAGTAAAAGCTGTGTATCATTTGTCCCACTTGAGGGACACACTGAAGGGATTAGTGTTATTTTCAAAACTTCGAGACATCCAGTCTGGCAAGAAAGAAGTTGGAGGAGAAGAAGCTGGATAAGTAGCTCGAAGAAGTTGGTGCCTAAAAAGTGCATGCTGTAAGCCCCAAACACGCAGAACTAAAAGTAGCACTTGTACATTTAATACTACTTCTTGCTTTCAGCTAAAATATGTGTTTCTTATAAATGTATCATGAAACTTCGTCATCTTCTTTATAAACATGACCCTTTTCCCTCAAGAAGTATAAGGATCTCAATCAACTTTCTTCTCATTTCTGCTGTTTGGACGTATCTCGTTAGGAAAACTCACATCACCCGTCAGAAAATAAGCTTTAAGTTGTGCAGCACTTCTGCTTCTGCTATTATATTACTGCAGTGCATTATGGTTGTTGTTTGTTGCTGCTCTTGTTAGTTTAGTTTACTCGAGAATGTCACCGATGATTGGCTTTACTGAATGGATATTTTGTTTCTGTTTGTGAGTGTGCAGCGAAATGGTAAAATCCAATGTCAAGTTGTGCAGCACATTCCAAATATAGAAAGAAAATTGTGTAATACTGATTAATACTTATTATGTTAAGCTGATGGTACTGCACTTATTGAATCTTACTGGCTCACATCACTTGGTTTAGGAATTTATTTCTTCCTCTCTAAAAACAAACTGGAAGGAGAAAAGTAACATTTGTACTCTTAGTTTGGGAGAATGCCACGCTTAATTTAAGTCCAACTTGTGCTAATTACTTGCTCAAGAATTCTCGAGATGTTTTGAGAGGAAAATGGAATGCTTCATATACAATGTCGTAGTTTACGTCTTGTTGCAGGATGATTATTGCACGAACATTAAGTTTTCGAAAAACATTTTCCACTTTATTTAAGTTGTGTTCTATAAAATATCATGTACTCTACTCTCGTTTTTACGTTAATTTGCTAAGTTTATGCTAGACCTTTGAAAGTGTAATACCTAATCAATTTCATCCAAAAGTAGCTCGTTAGCCATACCCCTGTAAAAGCTTCCTGAAAGCATCCCCAATCCACAAAAATGTTGATATCAATATATGATGCCTTTTAATTCTAGTAGCAAAAATCAGACATGTATGTTGAGAAAGTGCATTTGAAATTCCGGGATCAAGATAAGTTTTTGCATTGTTTGTCTCTAATTTTTATTTCTGTTTTATTTGTGTGGAGATATGTTTAAATGGAGATAATATGAAATATTTAAGAGTGCAAAAACCACCAACACAAAATTTAAAGTACATATTGCATGGTTTACCTATTTTATGAGACTTTGTTGTTCAAAAGGAAGATGCAAAGGAGTCACAAACGCATCATTTGTTTGCAAAAAAAATCAAGGGGCCAGTACCCCGACCACTTTTCAACTAATATAATATGACTCCAAGCAAAGATAACTACATGCATTACAAGTGAAAAAAACTCTCGCACTAACTTTTGTACGCAATACGGGTGAACGCGAGAAAGAAATGAAACATGGTTGTCATTAATCTTCATAAGGAACCGTTATGCTCCTCCAACATCCAAAATTTTTTATCATATTTCACACACTCACTCACTTAACTCCAAACATCCGAAAACATTTCCAGAAGTAAAGCTAACTATTTGCACTGCACTCTTATGTATCTACATCCAAAAGGATATAAGGATCAGCGATGTAGTCGAGACAGGAAAAGTACAACAGTGCTTTATTTTTGTTTCTTCAAGAAATGCAACCCATCTCATCTCATCTAGTGGGTACAAAGTAGTCCTTCTACATACAAACTTGGATATTTATACGGGCCATTCTATTTTTCCATTTCATTCTCAAGAAAAAAAAACAAGAGAAAATGTGGCTTGCAATGGATAGGGGCAGAGTTTTTCTTCAGTGTTTTCTTAAATGCGACGTGATTTTTTGTATCTTCATGCATGTAATAAATATTGTCCCATGTCTGGGGTTTTCATATAATATGTCCATGCTCATATGCAAGCACCGTGCTTACACTTATAAACTTTGAGTTGGAACATTAGTGGAGATTTTTCGTAGGGGACAAATGAGACACACATGCAGGGAGAGAGAGAACATTTTCTGGACTATTTTGGAATCGTTGATCATTCGAAGAATGATTCTTTTCTTGCTTTTTTTGGCATTAAACTTTTGACTAGATAAAAGCTGTAAGCTATAAGAAACCCCTTTCGTTTTATACATTTATGTACTTGGTTAACATTAATGCAACTTGTGACTTTGGTCGATGCCCAGTGCAGTGAATCATTTGTGTCCTGTCTGTGCCTGGTTTAGTCCCTCCTGTTGGGAAAAGCGACGACAAAATATAAAAATGTTCAGGTTTTTTCTGGCTCGTAAAATAACCGTAATGTTATATGGTATGCCCACAAAATATTTATACCTTGAATTTTCTCATGTTTCTTGTGAATTTGGAAGAAAACTTATTTTACTGTGCGTTAAAAGGATTCCCTTGCGTTGACTTGGGTGAAAGTAAATCTGGAAGAAAGTCCTAAACCAATTCGAGGAACTAGCAAGCATGCATAAGTACTCATTATTTTCTGACTTAAGTATGATATCATGATGATACGACATAATGTATAACTACTTACGTAGTTAGTGGACTACTTATGGATGTTGATGTGTGTATATAACTGAGAGAACAAGCGTTATCCACTTTAATAACCCACATAAGGAAGTGATAAAATGAGTCTAATGCGTGTTTTCTCCATATATTTTTTCACTTAAGTATCTCCACTGAGGGGATCATGCATAACGAGTATATTATAGGCTCCTGGTTGCACCACGCATTTCTTCCGTATACTATCATTTTAAGAAAAATCTTGAGAAAATGCTAAAAGCTTTCTTGATGATTGTCTAAAAGTGCATACTAGAGACAGAGTGAAAATTAGTTTGCTTCACCACATTATTTGTCTCAATGAAATGAGTGAGTTCCCTTGAGGGCTGATGAAATGAGAAGTAGATGAGTTTTGTTGCGAATCACACATATATCTACGCAAATATAATTCAGACCATTCTTTCAAGAATCTTCACTATTTGGAAACGCATAAGTGGGAGGGAAGCTAAATTGAAAGGGGAGATGTATTGGGAAAAGTAGAGAGGAAACATGAATGTATATAGGCGTGATTTGTGAACTACATTTTCCATTTAAAGCCAACAACCCTGCTTAGACGACAGCAATGGGATGGAATAGAGAATATATTCGGTATGGTACCAGACATATAATAGTGCAGGCAGGTTTTATGAGCACTTTATCTGCAATGAGCAGAACAAGTGGGAGTAGCAGCATCTCTTTCTTCTCGGTGATGGCAGCAATAGCAACCTTATATGAGTCTGTATAGTATGTCTGTATAGAGCAAGAACAAACATATAATCATATCAAGCAAGCCTTTTATTCTTTTTTACTTTTTTTGTAGTTTTTTATTATTAGATTATATTGCCTGTAAATGGGGCTTTAAATTGTTTTAAAATGAAAGCTCGTTCCTCCCTCTCCTTTTTCCTTTCATATAAATGCTTGTTCGACTAAATGTGACGTTACCTACTACTAGTACCACCACCATAGTAGGAAACCACTTGGTTCCTTCTCATCTCATTCTACTCTTTCTAAACTGACTGGGACTGACTGAACTGATGCCTATTCCAATCGCATTAAGTAAAGTGAGTCGTTCATTTCCTTGTGATGATATTTGGATGGAAAGTTGGATGTTTGCCTTTTCTACAAAAATGTATAGACACATAGAGACAACGGCCAGAGAGAAAAGGAGCGAAGACAAAGAGGAGAACATTTATGTTAACATTTTACCATATCACTGTTCGTTACATAATGGTTGTTTTAGCAGTTTTGTAACTCTCTGCATGCGAAGAAAGAACGAGTGATGAAGACGATGATACTAGCGCGATGAGTGAGATGAAAGCGTGAGTAAAGCTATTGTTACAATATGTACAGAAGTTTTAAAAGTTAAGCCTCTTTCCCTTTGGCTAACACGACGAGTGAAATTTGAGTACGGGCTCCTGTCTAGCAGAGTGTTTACGAACACTTTGTTACAGAATTATAAAAACTCTGACTTCTCCAGAAAACTTTCTATACTCAGTAGCAAAACTAGTAGTAACAACAGCAGTCATGTTTAAATGACGGTAATTTGAGCTATAAGTGTCATTTTTATGATCTGTACTATGTTGTTACAAGATTAACTGGAAGTGAAAAAAGGCTTTGAATAAAAACCAAGTAGCTGTGCATTTATAAAAGTGAAGCAAGGAGACCATGCTTGTACTACAAAATGTACTAAAGATATAAAAAATGTGGACATAAAAACCGTTGGTATTTCCAGATAAACACAAAGAACATCAACAACCGATTTCATCGTGCCTGTCATGTTGAGCATGTTACCTATGTATAAATAATACACGCATGAAAACAATCGATTTGTTAAACTATACCGAAAGTGTTATGTGGCAGATTGCTGATTGACAAAAGTGATTTTTTGTTTATTTTTTGCTATTATTAGCTTTTTACAACTACAAACTACAATGTTTTTGTATGTTCTATCGATACCATCCATGTCATATTGATTTGTCTTGACTTTTACCACGTCTTGTCATCAAATATATTTATCATTTGTCAGACTGTGGAGTTTAGCCATACAAATATGGCATATTAACGAAGATTGTCATCGTATTTACTTCTCACAATGCCAAAATATAAAACATTGATTGAATGTGTTTTCATTTCAATCTGCTTACGGTCAGATCCTTATGGCTGGCTATTAGTCATAATGTACATGGGCAAAATAAGTACGTACAAAGATAAATGAATGCATATTATCCTAGATGCAAGAGGGGATCTACAGGACACGGGAGAACTGCTGCAAGTTTTATTGGTAACTGTAAGCTAGATAATAATACGATTTTTATAAACCAAGTAAGGCTACATGAGACGTTTTGCACGTTACTATACATTAGACAACCACCATTTTTCTTACATTCTATTGTATTTTCTCTTTTTTGAACATCGACATAGTGCGATGATGGTTTTGTGTCTCTGCAACATGACTTCTTTCTCCCCCTGAGCTGTTGTTGTTGTTGTTGAAATGAAGCCAAGACAGCTAAGGATGAAAATCAATTGATGGCTGCCTAAAAGCTGTGTTGTCCCCTACTTTTTCTTCATCACATCATGATGACCGATGAGTATAAGTGCTACTATCTACTCGTCATGCTCTGCCATGTAATATCAGAAAAACGTTCCTTGCAGCCTTGATTTGTTTGTGAGAAAGATTTAAAAATCGACAAAACTTGCTTTCATGTCACGCGCGTACTTTTCCAAATTATATCAGTAAATTAAAAGATTTTTTCTCAATAAAATGAAAAAAATGTGATTTTAAAAGGTTCTAAACAGGAAGTAAAGCGAAATGTTTTATGGAAGTTAAAAAGAAGTTTACATTACTTCAATGTAAACAAAGCGGCTTTAGAAGCTAAATGTAAGATGAGTGCTACAAGCTTGTAGAATAAAATAAAAATCTCATTGCTGAGCACATACAACATGAAGAAAAAGGAGGTGGTGCCATTAAGGAAAAATACAAGTTTTCTAAACTACGATGCCTCATATATCGAGCTGCATAAACTAAATAAGGTACCAGATCACATTACCAGAGTTTCTCAGGGAAAGAACAAACAAATCGCGCATTTGATAAGAGTTTGTGGGAAAATGGGCTAAATCGTCGCTCTTATTGTAAACAATGGCGGATAACAGACAAGCAATTTTGATCAAAAGAAACAACGTATATTTCACACACCGACACAATGACTGTCGGTAATAACAGTTCACTTACGTCACCACCTGCTCGATTGATATGTCTCCCCGAGTCTGTTTTTTTCTGCTTCTTCTTCTAAGTTTGTGAGTGAATCCACGCACAAGCAGACACAAACAAAAAACAAGGCTATTACCAACAAAAGAAGAAAATTGGGAACAGAGACACATCATGATTACATACAATGACACAAAGAAATATCTACGAAAATAATCTTTGAAAGCCTCCCTGCCTCCCTCGCTGTCAACCTTCTTTATATCTTCTCATCCAAAATTAAATTTTGCACAATTTAAGAATTATAAAAAACAACGCTTATAAGATGTTTTGGTATAGATAATACAACCAATTTCGCACATTAGCTGGCACACACATGAGTTATGTTTCAAAAGAATCACTTAAACTCAATTTGAGAACGCGCGTAAATCACACAAAGCTGCAAAATTGCTCATTTCTTTTCACGACGACGATCCCTCAAAAAAGTGCCTACTTTGGTGTAAGTGCCTGTGTGCCAAAAATCCTATTTATTATTGCTTAGCGCAGTTATTCTTCTGGTGTTCACTGACTTGGATGAAAAAGAATGCAAGTCGGTAGGTGAGAGAAGTAGAAAAAATATTGGAGACAAATTCGCGTGAATGAACGGTACTTCTACAGTAAAATTAGCCAATTTATCTTTGTTAGTATCTTCGCGTCATTCGCTTGTAGACAATTGGGTTTGATCATAGAATTATTGTAGAAAAAGC